>JAUCBJ010005822.1:0-40781 GCA_032718475.1 Nemertoderma westbladi | reverse complement strand
GGGGGGGGTTGATGTACCAATAAATAATGTTGTTAAATTCAAGAAAACAGTTAAACAAAATATATTTATTACAAAGCACCTATTACAGCGGTACAACACCCTAATACATTTTACATTCAGTCTTAACAATCAGTCAAAAACCCATAAATGGCCCTTCATCTGATTCACACAGTAGTAATCTTAAATTAGGTACACCGTGGCAATTTGAGAACATAATTAAATTGCATTTAGAATTGCATAAATATAAAATTTGACTCCTCTCATTTTTTTGTGCATCCTGTAGGTCTTTCATATATTAATTGTTGAAATGGTTGAAATTGGTTAAAGGCTTCAAAAGTTATTAACAATTGAATTTTTTATTACAGACGGACTGACAGAGAGACTAACAGAAATACGGACGGACTGACAGACGGACGGAGGAAGGGGGGGGGGGGGGTCTTATACGAGTACACAAGGTTCTTTAACTCTGAATAGAGTGTATTTTTTCATACAAAAAGGTCCGTAATTTAGTTACATTATGTTAACTTGTTGTAGTTCCGATCGCTTAATTAAACATTATAATATTTAGTACTGTACTATTGTTGAAATTCTATCCATATAATGCAATTAATTATTGTCTAGGTTGTTTCTACAACTCCACGGTAAACTATCCCATACTTTTAGCATACAATAGCTACCGGGATCACCCAAACTAAAGCAATTCAGAAGTCGATTGTTTCTACGTGGTAAATATACTTTGCAGCGTTCCGACCTGCAGTAACGACGCAAAGTTATTTTTTTAGCGTTACGAGGACAACAATAGCGCTGAAAAGTTGACATAATGTAAAAAAAATCACAAAAATAACGTCGCTAGAAAGGGAACATGTGATATCGCACAATTGATATGGGATATCGCACATTTGATATGTGATATCGCACATTTGATATGTGATATTCATTTAATTTAGCAATTTTGCAACTGTAGTTATTCTTCAACCTTATTGTGATTTATAATTTGATTGAAAAATTTATTTCGATAGTGTTGTTATAAGCACATTACAATTCTAGAATATTACATATCAAATGAGAAGTGTGCATTCAATATAAATTTAGTTTTTGCAACTCTACAACTTTCCGATGTCGGCGTTACTATTTACGATATTTTTATTATTTGTTGATTGACGCATAGCCACAAAAACAATACAGAATGAACCGGCCCCAGTAAGTGTCAATGGTGTTTCGACCATAATTACAACTTAAAAAGGCCCGTACACATCCGACGGAACGGTACACCGCGCGGTGTACCGCAGGGCCAGCGGTACACCGCTGACTGTGAACGACCCAACAGGTAGTTGTACGCTAAACCGAGCGGTTTACCGCAGCCCATATAAACAATGTTAAAACAGTTAATGTAATTTTGTGTTGAATTAACAGTCCACAGATAGACTATCAGTACCGTTGGGTGTGAACGGGCCCCAGGTAGTGTACCGCTGGCTTACCGCTTTAATACCGCTAGACTACTTTACCGCTCACGCACCGTTGGGTGTGAACGGGCTCCGGGTAGTGTACCGCTGGCTTACCGCTTTAATACCGCCAGACTACTTTAGCGCTCACGCACCGTTGGGTGTGAACGGGCTCCGGGTAGTGTACCGCTGGCTTACCGCTTCAATACCGCTAGACTACTTTACCGCTCACGCACCGTTGGGTGTGAACGAGGCTATATATCAGAAGTTGCCCTACAATACTTAATTCAGGTACAATTCATTGTAAGATTAATGCTTGCATGCGCAGTATTGACTGTCGCAGCATGTAAATAAATACCGGTAATCAATTTGTTAAATTATTCTGCAAACATTTTATACTTGAAATCCTATAATGAAATTTGAAAAATTTCACAAGTAAATTACTGTTTTTTTTAAAATAATTTGATCATTATGTAATTAGTTTTACTTCAGCAGTTATCGTTATGTATTACAATTTTGTAATAAAATTCAAAAGTAAACACAGGCTTACTTGTTGCAAAGTATTTTAATTACGCACTCACTACATCAGCACAAAAAGTGGCACTTTATTTTAAATAAAAAGAATGAAAATAATTATATTACTGTACTTCTCAATTATTATTATAAAGAAAGGAATGGGAACATAGATTGTCGTAGGCGCTACCGGTACTTATAGAACAATATTACTGTTGTAATTGCAAGTCTGAGTCTGTAGCATATGTAGGCCTACAGTACAAGGAGTACCAGTACAGTATATGATGATAATTGATTTTTGAGAAACGGTGAAAAAATAGGACGTCATACAGTGTAACACAACATGATATTTTTATATATCCTTATAGGAAATAAAACATAACACACTAAATAAATTAATCCTTGATGGTTTATCAGAAGCATGATGTACTGAACAGTATATAACATACCCCCCCCCCCCCCCCGCCCCCCGGTACTTTAACATTGTTTGATATGCCTGTGTTACATCTGTGTAATTCCATCGTACGGACTAATATTGCCCGCGAATTTCCAAGTTTATTTGCATTTTTAATTAACAACTTCATTTTTCAACCAAATACAGTTTGTCAATCATGGAACCAGAATCACAACATGGAGACAAGAACCTCAGTAGGTAATGAAAACGAATCGTGATATATATCAATTCAAGTTATGGTTCTGATCAAGGTTAGGAATATGGTTTGCTTTTTAGTAATAGGCCTCTTATCTTGCAATTTCATTAAAATTAGTAAAAAAATTATACTGCCACAACAGTCTCCGCTGCTGCAATGCGAGTGGTGTATTTCAGATGACAACATAACAACCTCTGCCCTGCGGGTAACCCGTGTATGGGAATGAGTAATACTAATGTGGATCCCCTTGGAAATAAGCTGCAAAGCTTTAGGGGTAATCCTATATGTTATGTTGGACAATACCTTTATACCGGTACATTGTTTGGTGTATTTGTTATTGTTTTTACATAATGTATAAATAAATCTATCTATCTAATGTGTACATAACTCTGCACAAAGGGAGGGACTAATAAATAAATTGTTGTGGGGTGGGCCCGGCGAATTAAATATATTTTAAGTAATAGTCGAGTAAATCTAGCAAAAAACTCTGTAGTTCGCAATAAACCTGAACCACAAATTTTGGATTCACTATTACCTTGTTAATGACCAAAAAGGTTTATAAAATTAATTAGCGATGTTCCAGAATAACTTATATAATTTCACAATAAGCTGTGATTCAATGGGACATGAGTATTACAGTGCTGTGTTACACATTAAAAGAAAGCTAAAAAATATATTGAAAGTTGCTGTAGGCTATACAGTCGCGATACTTAAACAGATGTTTCATTTTATCGCAATTATTCATTTCATTTTTGCAGCATTTTAGAGAAAAAGTCTTAAATTTGCATATAAACATATATTTGCAGTAGGAGAACTCAAAGTTGGCCATCGCGAAAATTTAGAATTATCATCATTTGTCCCAAATGGTAAGTTCTGGCCACGTGCCTGTGGCACTAGTTCCCTTGATCCAAAAATTAAAATTTTGGTATCTTACTAAATTTGGACACATTTGATGACATTTGATGCATGCAGGAAGTTCTTTCTTGAGTCATTGATTTTTCACTAATGTGTTTTATTGTTATAAATTTCATTATGGTAGATCGCGATGGCTCAAAATTTCAACCTTCTTGGGATCCATAGACGAAATTTAAAGAAATTTTTTTTGCCTTATTTTTTTACCATTTGGCAACTTTTGTGCACCGGTAGAACAATGAAATCGAAAAAAAGTAAAAAACGCACCGTCCTAATACACATTTCACACTCAAAAAGATATCTTAAAAAACGTGCGTTACAACACATGAAAAATTTCTAAAAACGAATTTATAGCATTTTTTATTGCTTCAAAAACACATTTTAAAGAAGTGTACCATCATAACGACTAGTACTGGATAGTAGATCACGAAATAAGCTTTTGATGGTGCTTGATGGGGCAGTTTACTGCTTGGATACAGTGCTTGATGGGGCAGTTTACTGCTTGGATACAGTGCTTGATGGGGCATTTTACTGCTTGGATACAGTGCTTGATGGGGCATTTTACTGCTTGGATACAAGGCTTGAAGGGGCAGTTTAATGCTTGGATACAGTGCTTTAAATGCTGCGGCCTATCCAAACCCTTGTAAGGGAACTCATCCAGTAAAGGTTACTGGAGGGATATCGTTCATCGGGTGTGTGAGATAATAGAAAAACCCTTATACGATTCCACAGCCGCTCTCTAGTGGAATGCCACCTCCCTTCTCATTTGACTTCTGGTCAAATCGGCCTCCGCCTTGCAGGACATTGCTTTCGCCGTGAGGACCAGCCAGTGCATAATCTTGTACTTTGGCAGCCTCATGGAGTGAATAAGCATGGTGGACAGCCCATGACTTTCTTGAGACGCATCTTAAAGGACACTGGCCTTAAAGATGCGGATGATCTAGCAAATGTCATGGGTGATAGGGAGTTGTGGCGGTGCAATTTTGTTGACAAGCCGGCACAGCATTCTTAAAAATGCAGCTGCAATGCAGCATGCCGATCCTAGTAGTAGACTTCTGGTTTCGCTCAGGGAACCTGCTGTCGGTCAACCAGTGGCCTGTCGAGGATATGCGTTAGACCCCGGAATCAGTGTAACAAATAAGAGGGTTCGGTTTGACTTGCAGTATAATGGCATTTACTAGATAATAGCTAATATCTCTCACCAATAATAGCTATTAGTTGCGAAGTAGCGTGGAAGGGTTTACTGCGGAAGATCACCCATGATGGTGAACAGGTATTCCTTTAGGAAACAGAGTGGAAGGGTTCACTGTGGAAGATCAGACATGTTAGTGAACAGGCATTCCTTTAGGAAACAGAGTGGAAGGGTTTACTGTGGAAGATCACCCATGGAGGTGAACAGGTATTCCTTTAGGAAACAGAGTGGAAGGGATCACTGTGGAAGATCAGACATGGTAGTGAACATGCATTCCTTTAGGAAACAGAGTGGAAGGGTTTACTGTGGAAGATCACCCATGGAGGTGAACAGGTATTCCTTTAGGAAACAGAGTGGAAGGGTTTACTGTGGAAGATCACCCATGATGGTGAACAGGTATTCCTTTAGGAAACAGAGTGGAAGGGATCACTGTGGAAGATCAGACATGGCAGTGAACATGCATTCATTTAGGAAACACAGTGGAAGGGTTTACTGTGGAAGATCACCCGTGGAGGTGAACAGGCATTCCTTTGGGAAACAGAGTGGAAGGGTTTACTGTGGAAGATCACCCATGGTGGTGAACAGGCATTCCTTTAGGAAACAGAGTGGAAGGGTTTACTGTGGACGATCACCCATGGTGGGGTGGTGAACAGGCATTCCTTGGCTTATCGAGCTTAAACGATTCTCCCATCAATATATTTGTTCTTCTTTTAGTTCCTGGGCTTACGAATCACCGGAAGTTGTATTTCGAAGTGCCAGTAAAGATCTCGAACACAGCCAAGTTATAGCAAACAGCGAGTGGGAGATCGTGTGCACCAACACGGTAAACTACACCAAGGAATACGAGAACCTAGACGATTATATTGAGGTGCAGGCTGTCATTATATTTCGACGAAAGTCATGGTAAATTTATATTTGGAATTAAAATTTATTCGTTAAAAATCTCCCTATTATTTTGATCTAGTGAATAGTCTACTTTGCGTTTTAGTTTCTTTCTATATTAAACTTATGAATTGTTTTTATATGTTGACCAGGGTAATTCCACCCCACAATTTAATTTATAATTTTGGCTGTAAACAAAATTTTGCATGTTTTTTCCTTATATTGAAATAAAATATAGTAGCCCTAATTTACATTAAATTATTATATTGATGTTAAAATATATCTTTAATATGTTTATAAACATCCACAGAGTAAATATATATTTTAAGTTTCTTCAGATGTATAAACATAACTTGCAATAAAATATAAAAATTACTAAGAGTCTAATTTTAATTATATGGTCTGGGATGGAGTGACGTTATATTTAATATAAGTTGGTATGATATGGCTATCTTCATTTCAAAAAATACCTTTATCCCATAATATATTTATTAAAAAATCCAAAAAATAAATTAAAACATTAAAATGAGAAATATATCAACCGATCCTGTTGGGGCTCGAACCCGGCACCTAGGATTCAAATTTCCGCACCCCATCCGCAGGGTGTGTTTAGGCCTACTGTACAGTCAAAAATAGAGATATATATTCTCTATGTAATAAATAAAGCTTCAATATCCAACGAAGGCATTTAACAATCACATAAAGTAAATAACAACAAAACATTTACAATAAGAGCGCCTATCCCTATAATTATTTTTATGGTTAAGTAAAAATGGCATAAATCTGCTGGACTAGAGTTTAAGAATGGAAATAAGTAAATATTTATATTAAATGTCTCTTTCAGTCTTTGTTGTTGCAGAATAATTCGGAGAATTCGTCTTTGCCTTAAATGCCATAATTCAATTCGCCATTGTTCATACTTTACTACTTTAGTAATTATCTAAGCTCTTTAATTTTTAAACAATTTACAACACGTTCGTGGGGCCTTCGCGCAGCACGAAGTGAGCAAAGCCTTTAGCATATGGGCACCATTAACGAGTTGTCTGCCGTTAGTAAGAAGTCTTCAACACAATTCTCGTCCTCCTCTTGTGCCTCGTTGCGTATGTTCGTTTTGGACCAAACTTCATATTCTTTCTAAACTTTTGACGGACTACATACATACCAAGTTTTGTTTAATCTCATCAAGGAATAACCGAGTTATTAGCGTTCAAAAATTTACGACGACGACGACAGACACACGACGACGACAGACACACGACGACGACGACGCCCCACAATCCTTTAATTATTGCCATCACTATCGCTCGGGAAATTACATCACTTTACAGAAAATATGTAAAAGTGATATAATATTAACCATGGCTTCTTGTTAATTACCCCATGTTGCTGCTAACTTATGGTGAATTTACTGTTTGTTTTAGTTTTCTATGCAATATTGTGTTAGGTTTTTTATGACTTTTACTTATATACAGTATAATATATAATTTTGCTTCCATGTTTTTAGGTTCTACACTTTCAACCTAATTCTACCGTGTTCCTGTCTCACTGTCCTGCTCCTGCTATGTCAGTGCTTGCCCAGCACTGCGGGACCAGCCAGAGTACAACTTGTTGTCGCCTTGTTTATGGCAATGTCCGTGTTCCTGCTGCTGTTGGGGAGAACTATGCCGGCTTCCGATGACTACCCTTATTTAGGTAAATGTGGAACTACAGTCTGAATGTAGTGAAATTTAATTTCTTTTCAAGATCGTTTATCGCAAAACCATCAAATTTGAGGTCTAGCATAGAAACTAAAAATGCGAAATATTTTATCAAAAGAATGATGTAATCATTCCTTCATTTGGAAGATTTTTCTTTCGCATGCACTGATATTAGAATCATTCGCACGCAATGGAAAGTTCTAAACAATTGTGATGTAACATTATTAGTTCTCGAGATATTACAATGGCGTGGGTCGATTCAACTCATCATACAGACATCAGTCATCTATGTTATCTTGGCATTTTGGAAATAAATATTAATTTTGATTACTTGAATAAAGATATGATAAGGTCATTCGAACCGGAATGATTTTGTGGGGGTATGCATGCATATGGCACAAAAACTGACGGATGTTTCGCGAATTTCGCAATAAAGTTTCGGACTCTGCTAAATGAACACTGTAGTGTAATTTTCTGATGACACTTTAATAAGTCTCTTGCGAAATTGCACATCTCCTATCGTCGCCATTCTCCACAGTGAAGAATCTTTCATATCATTAGAAAGCTTACGTAACAAGGATTCCAAATATGTAACAATCTTTGAATTTCGTTGAGAAACAAGATGACAGATTTCAAGGATTGCAAGAATCGTATAAAATAAAATTGACAGGCAAATTTGAAAATTCCGGCTTCATGGTAACATCAAAGGTGGGTTGAACCACTGTAGTTGTGTTTCAAATCCATGCAATATAATAGATATTTGTAGAAAAAATTGGAGGGGGGGGGGGGGGGGGGGTTCGTATCATCTCAAAATTACTCTATATTAAGACGGTTTTTATAGCGGCCCACCATAAACTGAAATCATCGAAATATTATTAAATACGAAATAAAAATCTAATAAGAAATAATATAATTACACAGTATTAAAGTTACAATTTACAAAGTCCATCAAGAAGTGTCCATCACCATCCAATAATTTACTTAATTAACCTTTTACAGTACTTAATATATAGATATTAATATTATCTCCCGTAGGAACCTACTACATAAGCAACATCGTTCTGATCGCCTTGGGAACTGCAATGAACGTTATAGTTCTGAATATCAGCGATAAAGCTACGCCGTTGCCCTTCTTCCTCCAGCGTATCCTACGCAACGGTTTCGGGATCCATCGCGAGTCCGCCATGGAGCCACTGGAGCCGCAACTAGCCGACGAGTCACGGCGCGTTAACGCGCGGAAATTCTTCGACCCAACCTACGACACGGTTGCAACAGTAAGCGATACCTGTTACTATGGGAATGAGAGACGCAAACACGGGTCACAGACAAGCGGCATCGCTGGCGGTAGCCCAACCGGAGACGTCATGGATATTCTACACATAATGCTATCCAGAATCGTTAAACATCTGGAAGTCATAAACTCAAAAAGAGACAAAATTGATAGAAACAAACAAATTAAAGAGGATTGGCTTAAAATCGCTACCGTTGTCAATAAATTATTCCTTTTTGTGTATTTTTTATCTGCTGTTATTTTCGCGGGTATTGTATTTAAAAGTTTGTTGACTGAGAACAAAGTGAAATGTTAAGTCAGATTGGAATAGGAGGATGTAAATGACTTACAATCGTGTTATTTTGAACAATTATTTAAGATCTATTTAGATTTCTGATAAACAGTAAACGCATTTATTGTAAATGACTAGCCGGTGGCTAAATATCAAAAAAAGTTGAATTGCCTTATCATGTAAGAGACACAGATGAGAAAAGCCATTTATTTAAATAAATATACCATAAATATTGTCTTACATAATTACAGTACAGTATACATTATTTTCTTGCTACCTATTAACTACAGTGTACTGTATGTATGTAGGTCTACTATAAGAAAATACTAATACTGGTGTATTTATTATCCTATTAACATTACTAAACTGTTCATTCGAGGATTGTATGACGTAGCCTGTGGCCAGTATATAGTGTATATTGATAATTGACCTAATTATATAATTATTATTGAGTTATTATTAATATTTTATCCCGAGACAATTATGTATGGAGGTCTAATTAACAACTTTTTTGTAAAGAAGACATCAAACCACTGAAGCACATTCGCATTTGCAACAATTACTGTATATACTGTGTGTAGTATACACACTGACTCTCTAATTACTTTCAGTTTGGTTCTTCCATAGTTAAGGCCTACAGTTTAATTATCTGCAGTAGAGTCTGACCCTCCAGTTCAGATTATACTTTACCAGTATGTCGTGACTGCCGGATTATATCACCACACAAACATTCATTATCAGTCATGGCGCAGTTTATGGTTTACCTACTTATGATTGGTTAACCCAACTCATGCATGCTTCACGCAGGCGTTCTGTAATGTCTACCAGCGCTCACAACGATGGTCGCGATCCACGCACGTTTGTGCTCCGCAGCAACCCACCTCCATTCGACCTCGATACCGAACGTTCTACCTGGGAACGCTGGAAGGACGAATGGGAGGCTTTCCTAATAACATCCGGACTGGACAATCTACATTTGGCAGATTCCGCCAACCCACCAGATCCGGATCTATCCGAGACATTCCTCCGTCTTACAAACCAGCAGATACACGCTGCCCTAACAACCGCATTCTCCCGGGCAACCAATGCCGTAGTCAAAGGACTCGCTCTCTCCTCTGCCGAGAACGCCGACACGAATGTCGTTATACATAAACTCAGCATACATATCGATGAGGGAACGAATAAATGCGTTGACCGACAAGAACTCACCCGCTGTTCTCACCTTCCAGAGGAAACTCCCGAGACTTCTCTCGTTAATTTGCGCAATATCGCCATGAAGTGCTCCTTCGGGGCACTCCCGAGTCCTGACAGCCAATGCGCATCTAACTGATCGACTCCTCAACCAATTCATCACCGGGTTTACTGATAAGGAGGTAATGGAACACATCCTCCGCCTGCCCTCAAACAGCTCCCTAAACGACGCCCTTACTTTGGCGCAGGCAGTATGGATGGACGGCCAGAAAAAACACCGCCTCCATCTCATTGAACCCAGCAGCATATCCGGTGATGCCCACATCCGCACGGGCATCCACCACGCCCAACCTGTCGCCCTAACAACCAGCGCCCCCCCCACACCCAAGATGACTATGTGCCCCCAGTGCGGATACCTGGTCCACGCTTCTGGGGAAACCTGCCCTGGAACTAATGCACGTTGCAGGCACTGCAATAAACTCGGACATTACGACCGAATGTGCCGCAATAAACAGCGACATAGCGCATCCAAGGCCCACGCCACCAACTGACCAACGGCCCCAAGGAACACGGTATTCCAGACTCCAACCACAACTCCACATACAATGCCCAAGTCTGGTCAATCCTCTCCAGTCCCGAACTGGACGACTGCCCCGTGGTCTCCTCTATGGAGGAACTGGAGCCACTGGAAACTGTAACCCAGGGCTTCCAAGTTTCCAAGAACTGCAACTACGGCGTGAAGGAGCTCCAGTTTCTCCCCAATTCTGGGGCAAATATAACTGCGGTACCATTTCGGATCTTCTCTGCATTTGCTGGCCGTAGCCGGTCTGGATGGACGTTCAAGGGACTATTTACAGCCACCCCTCAACCAGCCCTTACCACCCCCTATGGCCCACTACCATAACCCAACCACGATATGGGAGCATTAGGGCAACGATTTTGAACAATTCTTCGCGATTTTCGCGATCTTCGCAAATGTCGCAATTTTTACGAAGATTGCGAAAATCGCGAAATTTTGCAAACGTCGCGATCTTCGCGATATTTTGTGTTTAACAATACTATAGGTGGAGCTTCGCAAACGTCCTGATCTTTGCGAATGTTCTAGAATATTTTTTTTATGAAAGAAAACCGATTAATAACAAATATTATAGTTTTATATTAAAATATTTATGTTCTAGAACAAAATATATTAGTTCTAGAGAAAAAGGTATTTTTAAATAAATCGCCAATATGTTGTAGAATATACTATAGGTGGAGCTTCGCAAACGTCGCGATCTTCGAGAATGTTCTAGAACATTTTTTAAAAAGTAAGAAAATCTATAACGAAAAATATATTTTTTAAAATTTTTCAAGAATAAAATATATTATTAGTTCTAGAGAAAAACAAATATTTTTAAATAAAATAGCTAACATGTTTTATAGTATATACACCATAACCCTTAATACAACAACCATTTTTAGGGGGTTGGAGCCCCCCCCCCCCCTAATTTTTTCAAATTTCAATAAAATGCTGTGAAATTTGGAATGATGATGGATCGACACCTTTTCTTACTGGTGGCCTGGTCGGATTTTTCAATTTTTCAGTTATTTCCATACATCAAGCCCTTAAAAAATGTCTATTTAGTAATGTTTAACTATCTCCGTAGACTTTATTTTACGTCTTTGTAATGAAATCTAGATTTCATTAGATCCGCCTTCATCTGCAGATTCCGAATCTTAAACCCGTTGTAAATTTCACCAAGAACTTCCGGAGTTATTATCAAAATACTAAGGTGTAAATTTTGTGATGTAAATCGCTATAATTCTAATGTTTTTTTACTCAATTCTAGAATATTATAATTATGGGTAATGAAAAAACAAGATGGAGAGTTTTAAGCGCTCAGCTAAATAATAATTAATATTCTAGAATAAAGACAACAAAACATCAGAATTATAGCGACTTATGTCTCTAAATTTACACATTAGTATTTTGATAATATCTTTATCAATTTTGGGTTAAATTTAAAACGGTTTTCAGATTCGGAATCTACAGACGAAGGCGGTTCTAATGATATTTTATATAATAAATTATTATTTATTATAAATTTGTTTTAATGTTACCGGTAAACCTGACTGCCTGATGGTTTCAAAGTCCTCTAATGGGTTGCTGACAAACAGATTCCAGATTCTATCACCAACTGCGCCACCGCATCACAAAAATAAATTCATCAAACCTGCACCTAACCATCACTCACTTCCTGGAAAGGTAAACCGAAAAACTGGCTCCAGAATCAGCGAAACCAAACCGAAGGAGAAGAACACGGTACAATCCTACCGGTATGCCGATACAGATGACGAAATATCAATGACCCTCAATATCCCAACACAATATGAAGTATCTGACAGGATGGACAATACCCGTACTGATACACCTACTGGTACCAAACCGACTACCAAAATTACAGGAAAAAACAACTCGATAGAGATATGATGGAAAAAAATCTGGACAAACAACATGATTCGATAGCGGCCTTTGGAGCTGAGGTTCAATTTAGTTTCGACGACCTATCGGAAAACATCGGTCAGTTGATCGACAATAAACTCGGTACATTGAAGAATGATATGGCTCGCTTAATAGACACCAAACTGGACGAGATTAAGAGAAAGTTAAACTCGGAATTAGGTATCATACGCAAGGAAGTTGCAGATATGAAACGCGGCCTGGAGTTTATTAATACCGACCACGAATCAATGAAATCTAGCCTTTCCTATCTAGAATCGGAAAACAAACAACATACTGAAAAAAAACGAAACTTAGAAAATTTAAATTCACAAATCGCCTCCGATCTAACGAGGATGCAACAAGACACACGGCGTAATAACATCGAGATTATTGGTATACCAGACACCATTTCAGAACCTGAACTGGTGTCAATGATAACTGATATCGCTGCTTCTATTGGTGTAGAGGTTGAAAGTGATGACATTGAGTCAACCCAAAGAAAGTCATCGAATAAACCTGTCGTTATTCAGTTCCGCAATTGTGGCATTCGAGATGCCATGATCTTAAAACGCAAAAAGAAAATAATAACATCCGAAATATTAAAGAATAATACCTACACTGGTCGAATCTACATAAACGAACACTTATCAACCCATTACCGTTGTTTATTTGAGGATGCAATGAAACTCCGACAGGAAAAGAATTACAAACACATATGGACCCACCATGGAGTTACATTCCTCCGGAAGACAGACACATCTCCAATTATACGTGTAGCACTTAAAGCAGACCTTGTCTGTATTGTATAATCATAACGTTTATATGATTTATACATTTATTTTTATTTGGATAATCTTTACAAAATTTTTCAATTTTCAATGGCTCCTAAAGCAACGCGATTCCCATGCAAACATTGTTGTTCAGAGGTACGGGAGACACACCAGGCCCTCTGGAGGTACGGGAGACACACCAGGCCCTCTGGAGGTACGGGAGACACACCAGGCCCTCTGGAGGTACGGGAGACACACCGGGCCCTCTGCTGCGATCACTGCGACCAGTGGCTACACTTAAAATGTGTTGCACCAACACTTACTAGAAAAGATTTAAAACAATTTGATAAGTCAGATACAAAATGGTTCTGTCATCCCTGTCTTGCTGACACATTACCATTCATGCACATACTTGACGATAATGAATTTATACTTACTGCTCTGGACTACCGTATCCCCAGCCAAATAGATATATCTTACTTAGACTCTCTGTATTTTGAAAGATACGACATTTCTAATCCTACATCTAGTAAACTTTGACTGTGATTTCAACCCTGACGTACATATACCAAGTGCCACACCACACCTAAGGAATTACAACTACCACTTCCCTGACGACTACAACACCTACTCGGAAACTATCACACCTAAATTGCCACTGATACACTTTAATGCACGTAGCCTGTCAGCTAATTTTGAAAAAATTGAAACACTCTTGCACAGCCTTAAAACTCCATTCTCAGTCGTTGGCATATCGGAAACCTGGCTAGATAGTAACAAAAACTCTCAATTCCCACTACCAAACTAACCTTTTCTCTAATGCAAGAAATGGTAAATATGGAGGGGGTGTTGCCCTATATATTCACTCTGATTTATCGGCTACAGAAAGGAAGGACTTACGCTTCAACTCTAACTCCACCCTTGAATCAATCTTTGTAGGGATAACTCAAACAAAGACAAAAAACATTATTATAGGGACAATTTATCGCCCCCCGGGTACAAATGTAGTAGAGTGTATGAGTTCACTAAACCTCATACTGAATAAAATTGATAATGATAATAACAAACCTTGCTTCCTCCTGGGTGACTATAACATAGACTTACTGAAGACCAATACGTGTCCATCCAGCCGTGATTTCTTTAATTTAATGACATCACACAACTACACTCACACAATCTCTACACCAACACGTATCACTGACCATTCTGCTACTTTAATTGATAATTCACTAACATTGACTCGAACTTGAAAACCGGCATACTAAAATCACCAATATCGGACCATCTCCCAGTATTTCTACTGACAGATATTATAACCACTTAGAAACCCAAGCCACCCGGCATCACGGCATTTAAAACCTACAGGAATATCCTAGATGCCTTATTGCGTTCGGCGAAGAAGAACTACAGTACTACAGTAAAATACTAGACTACAGAACACAATCCACAAGATCAGTGTGGAAACATATATCTGGCCTTCTACACAAGAAACAGAAAACCTCAACACCTTCACTGATCACTAATAACAATCGAACAATAACAGACCCTGATGAAATAGCTACTTGCTTTAATACTCACTACCAAAACATAGGCTCACAATTAGACAAAAAGATACCAAACCTGACGGTTCCCCATTAGACTACCTACCACAGACAAAGCTGACAGAAAAACTGAAAACATTTAATCACATAACCGCAACTAGCATAGTACTCACTGCCAACGACCTGAACAATCGCACCAGTCCAGGGTATGATAAATTAGCTGCATCAAGTGTACACCCAACAATTTCATTAATTGCAGAACCACTTGCTTAGATTATGAACCTTTCCCTTTGCAGTGGAACTGTGCCAAAACAAATGAAAATTGCTTGCGTTACACCTGTATACAAGGCTGAAAATCCTACCTTTGTAGAAAATTACAGGCCAATATCTGTTCTCTGTTATTTCTCGAAAATTCTAGGAAAAAATCGTACATACAGAACTTACTGACTATTTAACTAAACTCGCCATTCTGTCACCATCGCAATTTGGCTTCAGACGTAATCGATCAACCCAACATGCACTACTAACACTACTGGAGCACGTTACAGGGTCTCTCGACAAGGGTGAGTTCACTGTAGGAGTGTCATTGGATCTGTCCAAAGCCTTCGATACAGTGAACCACCAGATACTGATTAAAAAACTACAACGATACGGAATATAGTTCTAGCTTGGATAACAAACTACCTCACTGATCGTGTTCAGTTTGTTACCATAAGAACAGGAAAGTCGGCTCGATTAACAATTGTAATAGGTCTGCCCCAGGGCAGTCTACTTAGCCCTCTACTTTTCATTATATACACGAATGACGTCACCAACATATCAAACCATGTAAAGTTTATACTATTCGCTGATGACACTAACTTATTCAAATCAGATACGGACTTAAACCGACTAATTGCTGACATAAACGAAGAACTTTGCAAACTCACTGAGTGGTTCTGTCTTAATAGATTGTCCCTAAATAGAAAAAAAAAAACAAATTACATAATATTCCATACACATAATAAACAAATAAGGCTCCACCCTGAAACCGCAATCAAAATCGATAATTCTATTATTAACCGATGTAAAGTGATTAAATTCCTTGGCATTCTAATAGATGAACACTTGACATGGAAATACCATATTGATCACATTCGTAATAAACTCAGCCGCAACATCGGTATAATCAACAAAATAAAACTTTGTAAAGCCCCAAATACTAATTATACTATATAATACACTAGTTGACCCTTACTTACTGTATTGTAATGCCGTATGGGCAGCCAAATCATTCAGTACAATGCCCCCAGTCTCCTCCAAACCCAATACCGGACACTCACAGCACGGACACTCACAACCCGAACATTCACACCCCGGACACTCACACCACAGACGCGGACACTCACACCCAAGACGCCGACGAAAACCTCGGTCACCTACTAACTCACCCGATACAACATTGAAAACATTACATAAATTACAACAGAAAGCAGAATGTATTGCAATCAGTAGGGGAAACCCTCATTTCCACCCACTAACTATACGGTCCATATACATCAAACAGGTAGCAACACTTTGCTACACTCACATAAAAAGGATTCTACCACTAGACATGTTCACATCACTTCTTACATTCACATCTACAATCCACAAACACCGAACGCGCACCGCCACCAACAATGACTGCACAGTACCCCGAACACGATTACTGGTAGCTAAACAATCTATACGAGTGATGGAACCAGAGGTCTGGAATGCTCTACCAACCGCTGTTCGACAATCAATAAATCTGTATATATTTAAGAAAGCTATAAAACTATCTATCCATAATCTATAACGTGAATTTGGAATACCATATAGTATTAATATATTATGATAAATTCCTATTGCATCCGTAATAACTATAGTACAAATTAATTATATAGCTGCAATTTATTATTACATTACGTACTGTCCTCGTATCTACCGTATATTACGTACTTGTTGTATTGTTCTTGTCCTTTTGTACTGCTGTACTGTGTACTATAATATCTACGTACTGTACATTCTTTCATGTTTATAATTTACCCCTGTCAACGATAAACTGTAAGTAGCACGATTGCATGCGATCTAATCCTGTAAGTACCGATATTATGTTCTTATTTAGCATGTGAAATTAATGTGAACTATGTATCTATCAACTGTTTGCCTGAATGTACGTGGTGATTGGCGTAATGGGTCTGCCCGGCCAATTACCATCTACATTCTACACAATCAGTACACATATGCATGCAACTCAACCCAACTTAATTTGGCGCATATTATATTATATTAAATTCGAATTGAACTTGCATGCACATTAATATCTTGTATTGTGTAGTATTGTAGTAAATTGTTGTAAATAAATAAAAAAAAAATAAAATAAAAAAAAATATCTAGATTACATTACAAAGACGAAAAATAAAGTCTACGGAGGTGGTTAAACATTGCTAAATAGACATTTTTTAAGGGCTTGTATGGAAATAACTGAGAAATTGAAAAATCCGGCCAGGCCACCAGTGAGAAAATGTGTCGATCTATCATCACACCAAATTTTGTAGCATTTTATTGAAATTTGAAAAAAATTAGGGGGGGGGGGGGGGGCTCCGACCCCCTAAAAATGGTTGTTGTATTAAGGGTTATGGTGTATATATATGACACTATTAGTATTAGTATTGTTCACAGAATTCTAGAATGTTCTTCTATATACAGTCCGTATCTCATTCTAGATACTGTTTCTCAAACTGGGTACCTTTTCTCTTACCTCACTCTTACTAACTCAAACCTGTCTGGTTTACTCAAACCCAACTCAAACTCGCGTAACCCCCCATTGTGCACTGCGTAGCATTCATACAACAAGCTGTCTGTGTTTAATGGTCCACTCGCTTCTGTTATACTCTGCCTACGGGTAATTGATGGTCTCCTGCTGTTATAACATTCCCTAAACTTGATTTGTTTGTGTGTAATTAACTCCGGTAGACAGCGAGAATTAACTTGCAGACTCAGTGACTCAATTTATTTTTAAATTTCAGAATAAAAAAAATTATATGCTAAATTATTAAACTGAAGATTTATTAATTTTTTATTACATTTTCTGTTAGTATTACATCGTCAATGTTGTTGAATGTTTCTAATGTTTAACTTTAATGTTTTACTAATGATTTACTAATGTTTAATTATCTATTACATCGTCAACACAATTATTCGCAATACATCCGGGTGTGGGTATCCCGGGCAAAGGGGTCAAAGGAAACCTCTGTAATTATAGACAGGGCCATATTTATGAGAGGGGGGGGGGGGGGGGGGGGGGGGGTAGTGGGTTGGTGCGAGGTCCCCTATGTACTAATAATTCTTAATTAACCATTATATTTTTAAACTGATATGTCTTGTAAGGCACCAATTGACATCAAACAGACAGACAACAGAGCACCAATTTCCCCCAACAATATTCCCAGAATTAAAACTTTCTCTACAAACAGACCGAGCCAGTGTGGTTTAGTTAACAACATACATTTAGTAAAGCCCACAAAGGAACTGCGTGATTGACATGTCTTTTATGAGACACACGCAAGCCGGCCTGCCCAGCTTACCGGTCGGCCAAGCAGCAGACAGAGGCCCCTTCCCCATGTGGTGCCTCACTCAACCAGAGTAATTATCCATCCCGTACAGGAAGAGTAATGCTGAGTATGGCACAGTTGGAAGTCAACCTAACTCAAACCATGGCGCCAGACTCTAGTTTGAGTTAGATTGAGCTGGCTGCATCTTTCTGATTTCTCAACTCTTACCCCAGTCTTACCTACTGAAATTCTCCGTTGACTATCATTAGTAAAAGGTTTGAGAAATGATACCCAGTTTGAGAAATAATATTCAGAATGAGATAGGGACTGTATACAGACAGATGGTATAAAATTGTATTCTAGAAGTCCATGTATTTGTGTAGGCCTTCCAGAAATTTTGCTATTTTTGCGTCGCTGTACATATAATGGTATTAATAAATAATATTATTAAAGGTTGAGAAATTTTTTATTGAAGCTCCACCTATAGTATTGGTAAACACAAAATATGTTGTGAAGATGTAGCATTTTTTTCTTAAAAGAAAAAAAAGTAAAAAAAAAATAATTAATTGCTGAATTGGCAAAGATCTGTCTGACTCTCTGAAGATCAGCCACTGAAAAATCAGATCCACATCAGATTTACACATCTAGGATCTAGGACTACAAATCCTACTACTACGCTACTACTGTACTAGTCAGCTAGTAGGCCTACCGTAGTCCATTCTGCTGTTCTGCCATTACCTACAGCAGTACTGCTTCTTAAAGCAGTACTACCGTCCGTCGTCCGACCGGCAGACCGGAGCGAACCGTAATCGTTGATCATACCGCCCGCGTCCTACTCAAGTGCCAGTCCAGACCGGTACCCGTCAGACCTGCAGACTATCTTACCTGCTTACACTTACACCTGGACACTAGTACCTAGTACCTACCAACTACACCAACAGCACTACTCCCGGTATCATGGGAAACACGGATACCAAACTGAACTTCCGCAAAGCAGTAATCCAACTAACAACCAAAACGCAACCGGTAGACGCAAGTGACGACGCCTTCTGGGAGCAGTTTTGGTCGGATAACGTCAACTCGGTACAGGACGTATTCGCATTAATCCCAGCCGCGGAAATCCGTGCTCTTCGCGAAGAATCTCCGTCCAACCTCGCCACCCTGTGCTACAAATGCGTAGAAAAACTGGTTGTCGCTGCAGAAAACGGCTGTCGTACCTCCAAGGATCACTCCATCGCGTTGAACTGCGTTCGGTTGTTGACTCGGGTTCTTCCTTACATTTTCGAGGACCCAGATTGGCGAGGATTCTTCTGGAGTAAGCACCCGGGTGTAGGAGGTGTCGGCACGGACGCAGATGAGTCTCCCGCCCTCGCCCAATCCCTTCTCAACTCTCTCAGCGATTTGCTCTTCTGTCCGGAGTTCACGGTACATCCGAGTCCCGGAAAGAGTTCCGGACCAGACCAACCGGAGGATTTACACACCATCGACTCCTGTGAATACATTTGGGAGGCCGGGGTCGGTTTCGCCAATAGTCCGCCGCCCAGCGCTGTCTATGATAGCAACCGCACTGAGGTAGGCCTACTGTAATGCAGTAATGGAGCGACATAGCGCATAGAATATAGATTTAATTACATTTTCGATTTAATCGTACATAGCGTAGGGTAAACTGGGGGAATTTGGGACAAAAACTCTGGGTTTAGGCGATTGTGAAGTTGGAAACAATTTTTTTAATAATAATTATATTCTTTAATCCAACATATGGAATTAATAATTTATAAAATAGCTAAAATAAAATTTTTTTTTAATAACATGTAAATAGTAACTTTTACATTTGATTATCCACCTAACTTATTGGCATAGGGCCTAATCAATATTTTCAATTCACAAGTGGTATAATTTTTTTCCCATTTTAGTTGTTTGTCCCGGATTTACCAGGGCGGGGTAATTTGGGACTGGTGGGGTAATTTGAAACATAATACTGTAATAGGCCTATAGGTTTAAAAAATAAATTTTGTAACCGCCAGACCGTAGAAAAATAAGATGACTAAAAAATAAACAAAGACTGCAACAGCCAGACGCTATCTGACTGTTCAGATCTGTACAGTCAGGTCAAGTATTTTCATTTTTCAGAGGTACCGGTATAGCTAACAGCTCTGTTCCGTTAGCTATACCTCTGAAAAATGAAAATAAACAAACAAAAAGCATTTTACTGTTTTAGACCGCCTGCAATGATAATGGTACGCCTAACTCTGTAACTGTTTGTGTTAATGCCTTAAATACTTTCAGTTTTCTGTCTGTCTGTCTTAGTAGGATACCTGTTGCTGTTGTAGCATACGGTACTGATGCATTTTACAATCACCAAGCTACTCAACTATACATTTTTCACATATTTTTTTAAAAATTCTATATGTCCCAAATTTTCCGACCTTGTCCCAGATTTCCCTTGTCCCAAATTCCCCCAGTTTACCCTACAAATTACAGAGTGAGTAGGCCTACAGTACAGACATACTTCTGTACTTCATGAACCGTACTTCCGATCCGATTAAAATCTGTCTAAATTTTGAATACCGGTCCGGTATTACTCAGTTACTTACCAGACCAGTACAGCAGTAGCGCAGTGCAGCAGTGGGCAGTGGGCCTAATTGAATTCCATAACCTTAACATTCAGTTAGGTACAATGGCCAAATCTGGCAACCTCAAAAGTTGCCACATATGGCAATGTTTATTGCCAAATCTGGCAACTTTTGGTTTTTCTAATTTTCGCACGCCCAGAAGCAAAATCGCATTTTGGTAAATAGGTAAATGAAAAGAGCGCGAAATTTAAATATAATTGACCGTATAAGAAAAAAAATCATCGTCTGAATTTCTCTTAGCAATAGTCCGAAATGTGCCTAAAATAATCATTGCCATTTTTGGTGACCATTATTCAGTTATTATTGTGCAGCCCTGTCAGTTACTCTGTCATTGTAGATTACTTCAAAATTGCTTACTGCTTGCTTGCCCTTGTCATGTGCCCTTGTCGAGTTGTGATGATTTATAAACATTAGTCGATGAAATGTCAGAATGTATTGTATATGATAGATTGATAGGCCTAGGTTGTTTGTTGTTAATATGTTAATGTACGGATGGATGAGTCTGTAACAGATACCGTACTGGTAGACTGGTATATGGTATACTGGTATAGGCATAGGCCTAAACAAAACTAAAGAATCACATGCTTCAAAGGCTGAAATGGAACTAAACGTAATAATATTAGACAACGTGAACAGAACATCACCACTGACAAGGCAGCAAGCAGGCAAGGGGGCATTAAAGTTTGAGAAACGGCGTGACAGAAGAAAAATAGAATTGGTGTCACAATTTAGAAAGACCGAGAAAACCAAAACGGGTGTTAAGAGATTCAACCAAATTGTTTCTAGTAGGCTCTAATGAAAAACGGGATGAAATGATTTTCATTATATGTCTGTATGTAGGAATGGAAAGATAGATATACAGAACTGATATAGAGTGAAGAATGATTTAGATTGCAGGGCAATTGTATCAGCATTACCGGTAATAAATACACAGTTACAATCTTTAACTATTATTGGTACAAGCAACATTCAACCACCTCCCCAAGCAGCGCCAGAGATTACTAGCAAAAATAAACTATCACCAGTCAGTCTGTGTTTGTGTTATTGATTTATTTATTTATTAGGATATAGCCTATTGCTGTATTGGTTAGATAGAACTTAGAATATGCCACTACCAGCGTGACTACCGGTATAAGTATAACCTGGCCCTACGCCCTACCCCTAGTCCTAACATTTCAGGATCTACAGATCTAAGGAATGACCATAGACAGATGGAAGGACTTTATGACGCAGAGCCATATAAGCCATATTCAATGAGTTAGTTAAGTTGCCAAATATGGCAACAACGGCTTTATACAGTTGCCAAATCAGGCAATCAGAAATGTTGCCATATTTTGCTTGGTTGCCAAATATGGAAATCACAATCATTGCCAGATTTGGCCATTGTACCTAACTGACATTACTACCGTTACCGATAGTATAAGCATACCTTTACCGGTACTAAACTGCGTTTTTTCGAATAATAAAAACACTTGGACCTGGGAATAGGACACTGTAAAACAGAATGCAAAATAATAATAAAGTTTTGGAAGTGTTTAAATCTACAATAGAAAACTACTAAACCAATTCCAGGCCTATTTAAAATGGGAGAAGGGAATTTCTAAGTTTCAGGATATTTCATTGTTTACTTCATGTTTCAACAAGTTAAAATTGCTGCAGCAAAACGTCTGTTTACAGTGGTTTGTCATGGAATATGATAAATATTGGCTTCGATATTTTATTATTATTAAAAAGTATGAATTTATAATAAATCTTCGTTTTTAAATTTCCTCCAGATACTGAAGCTGCTATTGACCTGCTTCAGCGAGGCCATGTACTTGCCCCCCGTCGCCAACGCGCACACACTGGCCAACCCGTGGATCAGCTGTTTCACGGCGTCCGACAACCGCCACGCCCTCCCGCTGTTCACCTCCCTACTCAACACTGTCTGCGGCTACGACCCTGTCGGTTACGGGATCCCCTATAACTATCTAATGAAGGTAGACTCCAAGGAGCCTCTGGTAGAGGTGGCTAGTCAGCTGCTCGTTGTCACCTTGGATCACGATAACGCGAGGATGAATGACAGCGAATCCGACGCAGAAGGGGAAGAGGGTGAGTTTATTTACTCCCGACTTCTTGCGACTTCTTGATACCCAAATATAAACTGAATTATTTTTACTGCATAATGCCACTGAAGTTCATTGACTATATTGAATTAAACGGAAATGTAAACGTTAAACGTAAAAATAAAGGCTCATCTCTCTGGAATAAAGGCTCCTCTCTCTCCCCTCTCTCTCTCTCGCTGTTACCTATAAGACTCAGAGTGCGCCGTACTAACACCCAAGGGTGCACTAATGTCTAAGGTGTATTGCTAAGGGACTCAATAATGCGAAATTTTTACAGCCTATTATTCGGATTTGAATCACACTATTGCGGATTTAGTTCAGGCGGAGTCCCCATTCGGACACTGCTTATGCTTTATGTTTGATTGAATTAACTTGTCTGTAATTTCATTAATTTCCTTTCATTGTTTTAATCAAATAAAATTGACAAAACTACACAAAACAATATCGTAAAAGTGTACAAGGTTGAAATATTTAAATCGGTATAAAACATCCTGGGATACAAATTAAATAACTGCACAGATTAAAATTGACGCCAAATTCATCGGTATAAATAATACAATTAGTATATATTTATAATAATCAATAGATTGTGATTACCGGTATAACATAACAGACTGGAATCGGATGAGAGCGAGTCGACGGTAGTTGGTTTGTTAGCGTAGCGAGTAGAGTAAAATATTTAATAACTGCACAGAGTATAATTGGCGACTAAGTCACCCAGTCACGAGAGTACTGCTGGAACCGTTTTAATGTTAATCCAAGTGATTCATCTCAATGTACACAATACAATTATCATCACTTTAGTTTTGAAAGTCACTATTCCAGCATTAAAATAAATTTATGAGTTGAGTACCGGTACCAATGATCTGTGTGTGTGGTGTTGGTGTTATACATTATTAAAGTATTCCCTGATTAGTTTATTTTTTATAGGAAGTGATCTCTTCTGATTGAATACAGTTTCGATGAAATCAATATGTAATATACTATGATAATAAACCATATATAATAATTTAATTGTAGAGCTTAGAACAAAATGACCGCAAGTGAAATAAGTTTTGTTTATTGTTTTGGTTAGAATGCACCGCAACTGCAACCTACTCCATTCCTTTAATGTTTTAAATTAAATTAATTTTTCGCTAAACACAGAGTTGATTTTTGGGGTGATTTTGCGCCAATAACTCTAGATTTTATTGATAGTGAATAATATTTTTATATAACCCACCCGTATCCATCTAAATTATTATATTGTAAAAATGTGTTTTCAAACGGGATCCCGGCGGAAAATGCCCAATCCGATTCCGACTTTATGAATTATGATTCCCTGCACAAGATTAATTCCCAGACTAGAGGATTCTTTTCCTCTTGATTGTTTATTTCCATGTTTGAGTATTATTTCATTTCTGTAGGTATATTTCCTTACATAAGGTTTATTTTCCTACTGGAGATTTAAGTTCCACTCTGAATGTTTTTATCACCAACTTGTTTTTATTTCACTACCACTTGTTTTATTTCCCTACAACTTATTTTATTTCCTTACCACTAGTTTGTTCTCCTACGATATATTTTCCCTCTCACAGGAGCGGATGCAGAATCCGCTAGTCTTCCCGACAACCTCTTCGTCAACTACCTCAGCCGAATCCACCGCGAGGAGGACTTTAAGTTCATCGTGAAAGGTCTAACATTCCTGCTGACCAACCCTCTAACGCAGACCTACCTGCCGCACTCCGTCAAGAAGATACACTTCCACCAGGAGCTTCTCGTTCTCTTCTGGAAGATGTGTGACATTAACAAGAAACTCCTCTTCTACGTCCTCAAGAGCAGCGATGTTCTCAGTTTTCTCGTCCCCATACTCTTCCATCTCAACGACGCTCGCGCCGATCAGTCTCGAGTCGGCCTCATGCACATCGGTGTCTTTATCCTTCTTCTACTGAGCGGCGAACGCAACTTTGGTGTGCGGCTAAATAAACCATACAGGTTCGTACTTGTTCTTAGCACCTTAGTAAACAGGTTCGTACTGGTTCCGGTATAACTAAACAGGTTCTGTGGAACTAAACAGGTTCGTACTGGTTGTGGTAGAACTAAACAGGTTCGTACTGGTTCTGGTAGAACTAAACAGGTTCTGGTAGAACTAAACAGGTTCGCACTGGTTCCGGTAGAACTAAACAGGTTCGTACTGGTTCCGGTAGAACTAAACAGGTTCGCACTGGTTCCGGTAGAACTAAACAGGTTCTGGTAGAACTAAACAGGTTCGCCCTGGTTCCGGTAGAACTAAACAGGTTCTAGTAGAACTAAACATGTTTGCACTGGTTCTGGTGGAACTAAACAGGTTTGCACTGGTTCTGGTGGAACTAAACATGTTCTAGTTGAACTAAACATGTTCGCACTGTTTCTGGTAGAACTAAACAGGTTTGCACTGGTTCTGGTGGAACTAAACATGTTCGCACTGGTTCTGGTGGAACTAAACAGGTTCGTACTGGTTCTGGTAGAACTAAACAGGTTCTGAGAACTAAACAGGTTCGCCCTGGTTCTGGTAGAGCTAAACAGGTTCTAGTAGAACTAAACAGGTTCGCCCTGTTTCTGGTAGAACTAAACAGGTTTGCACTGGTTCTGGTGGAACTAAACATGTTCGCACTGGTTCTGGTGGAACTAAACAGGTTCGTACTGGTTCTGGTAGAACTAAACAGGTTCTGAGAACTAAACAGGTTCGCCCTGGTTCTGGTAGAACTAAACAGGTTCTAGTAGAACTAAACAGGTTCGCCCTGGTTCCGGTAGAACTAAACAGGTTTGCACTGGTTCTGGTGGAACTAAACATGTTCGCACTGGTTCTGGTGGAACTAAACAGGTTCGCCCTGGTTCCGGTAGAACTAAACAGGTTTGCACTGGTTCTGGTGGAACTAAACATGTTCGCACTGGTTCTGGTGGAACTAAACAGGTTCGTACTGGTTCTGGTAGAACTAAACAGGTTCTGAGAACTAAACAGGTTCGCCCTGGTTCTGGTAGAACTAAACAGGTTCTGGTAGAAGTAAACAGGTTCGCACTGTTTCTGGTAGAACTAAACAGGTTTGCACTGGTTCTGGTGGAACTAAACATGTTCGCACTGGTTCTGGTGGAACTAAGCAGGTTCGTACTAGTTCTGGTAGAACTAAACAGGTTCTGAGAACTAAACTGGTTCGCACTGGTTCTGGTAGAACTAAGCAGGTTCGTACTGGTTCCGGTAGAACTAAACAGGTTCCGGTGGAACTAAACAGGTTCGCACTGGTTCCGGTAGAACTAAACTGGTTCGCACTGGTTCCGGTAGAACTAAACAGGTTCTAGTAGAACTAAACATGTTCGCACTGTTTCTGGTAGAACTAAACAGGTTTGCACTGGTTCTGGTAGAACTAAACAGGTTCGCACTGGTTCTGGTGGAACTAAACAGGTTCGTACTGGTTCTGGTAGAACTAAACAGGTTCTGAGAACTAAACAGGTTCGCACTGGTTCTGGTAGAACTAAGCAGGTTCGTACTGGTTCCGGTAGAACTAAACAGGTTCTGTGGAACTAAACAGGTTCGTACTGGTTGTGGTAGAACTCAACAGGTTCGTACTGGTTCTGGTAGAACTAAACAGGTTCGCACTGGTTCCGGTAGAACTAAACAGGTTCGTACTGGTTCCGGTAGAACTAAACAGGTTCGCACTGGTTCCGGTAGAACTAAACAGGTTCTGGTAGAACTAAACAGGTTCGCCCTGGTTCCGGTAGAACTAAACAGGTTCTAGTAGAACTAAACATGTTCGCACTGGTTCTGGTAGAACTAAACAGGTTTGCACTGGTTCTGGTGGAACTAAACAGGTTCGCACTGGTTCTGGTGGAACTAAACAGGTTCGTACTGGTTCTGGTAGAACTAAACAGGTTCTGAGAACTAAACAGGTTTGCACTGGTTCTGGTAGAACTAAGCAGGTTCGTACTGGTTCCGGTAGAACTAAACAGGTTCCGGTGGAACTAAACAGGTTCGCACTGGTTCCGGTAGAACTAAGCAGGTTCGTACTGGTTCTGGTAGAACTAAACAGGTTCTGGTAGAGCTAAACTGGTTCGCACTGGTTCCGGTAGAACTAAACAGGTTCCGGTGGAACTAAACAGGTTCGCACTGGTTCCGGTAGAACTAAGCAGGTTCGTACTGGTTCTGGTAGAACTAAACAGGTTCTGGTAGAGCTAAACTGGTTCGCACTGGTTCTGGTAGAACTAAGCAGGTTCGTACTGGTTCTGGTAGAACTAAACAGGTTCTGGTAGAGCTAAACTGGTTCGCACTGGTTCCGGTAGAATTAAACAGGTTCTAGTAGAACTAAACATGTTCGCACTGTTTCTGGTGGAACTAAACAGGTTTGCACTGGTTCTGGTGGAACTAAACATGTTCGCACTGGTTCTGGTGGAACTAAACAGGTTCGTACTGGTTCTGGTAGAACTAAACAGGTTCGCACTGGTTCTGGTAGAACTAAGCAGGTTCGTACTGGTTCCGGTAGAACTAAACAGGTTCCGGTAGAACTAAACAGGTTCGCACTGGTTCCGGTAAAACTAAACAGGTTCTGGTAGAACTAAGCAGGTTCGTACTGGTTCTGGTAGAACTAAACCGGTTCTGGTAGAAGTAAACAGGTTCGCACTGGTTCTGGTAAAACTAAACAGGTTCTGGTAGAACTAAGCAGGTTCGTACTGGTTCCGGTGGAACTAAACAGGTTCCGGTGGAACTAAACAGGTTCGCACTGGTTCCGGTAGAACTAAACAGGTTCTGGTAGAATTTAACAGGTTCGCACTGGTTCTGGTAAGACTAAACATGTTCTGGTAGAACTAAACAGGTTCGCCCTGGATCTGGTAAGTCTAAACATGTTCTGGTATAACTAAACAGGTTCGCACTGGTTCCGGTAGAACTAAACAGGTTCGTACTGTTTCTAGTATAGAACGTAACATATTAAACTCTGTTTCACCGTTACAGTGTTCGCGTACCGATGGATATCCCGGTGTTTACTGGAACCCACGCCGACCTCCTCATTATCGTGTTCCACAAGATCATAACCACAGGCCACCAACGACTTCAACCTCTGTTCGAGAGCATGTTAACCATCATTTGCAACGTATCCCCGTACGTGAAGTCATTGTCTATGGTCGCCTCGACAAAGTTACTCCATCTACTGGAGGCCTTCTCCACGCCTTGGTTCCTCATCAGTAACCCTAGCAACCACCATCTCGTGTTCTTTCTTCTAGAGGTTTTCAACAACATCATCCAGTATCAGTTCGATGGGAACGCGAATCTCGTCTACACGATTATTCGCAAGAGGAATGTTTTCCACCAGTTGGCTAACTTCGCTACAGACGGTCCCTCGTTACAACAGGCCCTGGACAAGAAGCAGAAGAAGTCGTCAACCAGTAAGTTAGAGGAGGCTACAGTTAGGGCGCAGTCGGAGGAGGCGAGAGGGAGTGGGTTGGAGCCGTCGATGGCGGGGTCTACACCGGCCACCGAGGCCGAGCCAGGGACCCGAACGGTAACGCTGGCTGCGACGCCCGCCCTCGAGATAATGACGGACCGCACCCATCCGATGGGGGGCGCTGCAGCGGCCGGGGAATGGGGCGGTGGGGCCAGCGACCCGGAGTGTAGCGAGAGTCGGGGTGCCGAGCCGGAGGGGGCCTCTCGGATGGCTGCCTCCGCCTCCACCAGTCCCGTAGCGCTACCCGCGTCCCGTTCCGTCGCCGCCCCCTTCCCGTTCGGGGTCGCCGCCAGGGAGTCTCGTCGCTCCCAGCAGCGGTCCCAATGGGTAGCTTCAACGCAATGGGTTCAGGGTTGGAAGCAGAAACTCCCTTTACAGACTATTATGCGACTGCTACAGGTCCTAGTCCCTCAGGTCGAGAAAATTTGCATCGATAAGGGTTTAACGGATGAGAGCGAGATCCTCAAGTTTCTTCAGCACGGTACACTGGTAGGTCTACTGCCGGTACCGCACCCCATACTAATCCGTAAGTACCAACCTAACGCCGGTACCGCCATGTGGTTTCGAACCTACATGTGGGGTATCATATACCTACAGAATGTAGATCCCCCAGTGTGGTACGATACCAACGTTAAACTCTTCGAGATTCAGCGAGTTTAGATTCATTTCGGTACTCGATGTTACGTGCAATCGCGGGTGAGTACAAAACAAAGACCTAATTACAAAGAGTGGATGTGTGTAACATGTGTTAACCTTCGTTTATTGTTTTGGTTCCCCCAACACGTAAACCTGCTATGTAACCGGCTCCTTTACTAACCTGCTCCTTTAAATGACAATGGGACCTAACGCTCTTTTCAGTCTTGGAGCTGTACAAAACAAAGAGGTAAAGTCGCGTTAGGTCCTAAAGAGCGTTAGGTCCCAAAGAGCGTTGGGTCCCATTCCCACTTAAAGGTGTAGGTTAGTAAAGGAGCAGGTTACAGAGGCGTGTTGGGGGAACCAAACAATACAATAAACGAAAGTTAACACATGTGTTTTGAACAGGTCTTTAGTCTTTGGGTCTTCGGTCTTGTACTCACCAGTGCAATCGCTGTTATTTCAGTGTTTATTTAACGTAAAAATTTAACGAGTGTTATTAATTTAATTAGTGATACTGTATGTTCTGCAAGGAATGTGTTTGTTTTCGATTTTTGGTGTCTGTGTTTGTGAACATTTCGCTGAGAGCGCGTTTGATACAACTTACAAAGTAAAAGCCAAATAAAAGTATGTTCAGCCAAAAATAAAAGTAATAAAATACGATCACTGAATGTGTCGCGACAGTTTTACACAATCAAATCCTTTTTGAAGAATATTTTATTAACTTGAGATTCGCATACTGTGGTATAATTCCGCCATTTACAGAGTAAAATTAATAACATTTAATTATCGGGGTTTCAAAAATTACTGCATTTTAATTATTCGACGTGTTGTGTGATTCTGCCACAATAATCACAAGTTGCTCTTACAACCACTGCTTGAACTAATTTGAATGTTTCCTAAAACCAGCCGACGTAAAGTTTCATAATATTCTATTCACAATTAATCCACAGCTGTTCATTAGGAGACTGACTGTTTGTTGAGTCACTCTGACGTTGTGTTAACGTTAACTATTGTTGTCGTTGTGTCAACATTTTTACTTTAAGATTCCTTTACATAACATAGGCTACATAAACCTACTGATAAATTGTACTATTTGGTGGCTGAAAGATTTTGGTTTTATGTGTTATTTAAGGTTTCGCTGGTGTTAGCAGCTACAAGCCATTAATTATTATCAGACCCTAATTAAAGAATAAGGTATCAAAGCTTTAATTAAAACCCGATTAAGATTTGCTTTGATTAGGATTTTGATTTTTTTTTCCTATATATATGTAGCATATTTTATTTGTGCCATTAGCACCACATTAGCGGTCCAACCACAGGTTATTTCGTTTGAGATGAGACGATAAATTCATTTGTTTTCACTTATCGTCAACCACGATGGGACGATAGATAGAACCACGATAGATTCTATATATATGTAGCATATTTTATTTGTGCCATTAGCACCACATTAGCGGTCCAACCACAGGTTATTTCGTTTGAGATGAGACGATAAATTCATTTGTTTTCACTTATCGTCAACCACGATGAGTCGGATCTACACTGAAAAAAGTAAGTGGTGGTATTTTGTTAAAAAACTGCCGGTTTGCAAGAACTACCTGGGGTTGTTTTGCAACGAAAACCACCGCAGGTTGTTTTTACAAACCGGCGGTAAATAAACGTTGCCAAGAACTGGCAGTTGTACAAACCGGGGGTTGATTATCTCTCGTAAAACCGGCGGTTCCATAACCCCCAGTTGTTTAGAACCTAAAAATGCGTTGTAAAACCTCTGGTATTTTATATCGCAAGGAACTGCCGGTTTCTGTAACCTCAGGTTTTGGTTTAACGCAAATTCCCGGTCAAATACTTAATCGGCATTTATTAACCTATGGTTTACTGCTGGTAACTGGCGTTTCAACTATTTAAAACTGCCGGTTTTCTCAAAAAACCACAGGTAACCAGTTTTTACGAAACCGCCGTTTAATTAACAGTCAACTGGCGGTTTTATTTGAGAAAACTGGCGGTAATTTTAATAAACTGAAGCTTTAATTTATTTATAACCTCTGGTTATAAAAGAAAAACCCACGGTTAAAACGTACTAACCTGTGGTTATAAAGAGCAAAAAAAACTTATAACCTGTGGTTATCTGAAAATAATGTTTGGTTAGAAGGACAGGACATTCAGGGCACACATGAAGCTCAATGTTACAACATGGAGATATGGGGGGAGGGGGGTGAAAGCCTACCTTATCTAATCCCTACATCCTACTCTACGCTTACGGCCTATGGCCAATGCATACAATACTCTACATAAACATTGGATACACACGGCTAAGTAAATAGGAAAATATTTAATTCATTTAGATTTATGGATATCCTAATTAATTTTAGTTGATGATCAACAAATAGTGTTTTGATTATTAATTTTAATATCATTTGTCTTCTTTTCAGCCATATTAGATAATTCATTTCAATTAATTTATATAAATAAATTAATTTTAACCAAGTTTAATTAATAATTTAAAATTATGTTTTGATTATATATATTTACTTTTTATATTTACATATACAAACTGTGTGTGGTTCTGTGATAAACTGGCAGTTATTATTGCAAATCTGCGGTTCTATGTCTGTGGTTCTGTGATAAACTGGCAGTCATTATTGTAAATCTGTGGTTCTGTGATAAACTGGCAGTCATTATTGTAAATCTGTGGTTCTGTGATAAACTGGCAGTCATTATTGTAAATCTGTGGTTCTGTGATAAACTGGCAGTCATTATTGTAAATCTGTGGTTCTGTGATAAACTGGCAGTTATTATTGTAAATTAGTTATATCATATCACGCCTCTGTAATACAGTAATAACGGCATTACCAGTTGAATTACACAACTTAGGGTTCAATGTATAGTAAAAACCGGCAATTGTGAAAATACAACCGCCATTTTTACATTTCATACAAACGCCGGTTTGAAAACGACATAGACGTGTTAATTAACAAGAACCGACAGTTTGAATATAAGACCACCATTTTTACATTTCATACAAACAGCCGGTTTGAAAACGACATACGTGTTTATTAACAAGAACCGACAGTTTGAATATAAGACCACCATTTTTACATTTCATAAAAACAGCCGGTTTGAAAACGACATACGTGTTTATTAACAAGAACCGACAGTTTGAATATAAGACCACCATTTTTACATTTCATAAAAACAGCCGGTTTGAAAACTACATACGTGTTAATTAACAAGAACCGACAGTTTGAATATAAGACCACCATTTTTACATTTCATAAAAACCGCCGGTTTGAAAACTACATACGTGTTAATTAACAAGAACCGACAGTTTGAATATAAGACCACCATTTTTACATTTCATAAAAACAGCCGGTTTGAAAACTACATACGTGTTTATTAACAAGAACCGACAGTTTGAATATAAGACCACCATTTTTACATTTCATAAAAACAGCCGGTTTGAAAACTACATAGGTGTTTATTAACAAGAACCGACAGTTTGAATATAAGACCACCATTTTTACATTTCATAAAAACCGCCGGTTTGAAAACTATAAGCGTTTAATTAACAAGAACCAACAGTTTGAAAATAAAACCGCCATTTTTACATTTCATAAAAACCGCCGGTTTGAAAATTATATGTTTTCATCAATAAGAACCGCCAGTTTGAAAATTTAATAACCACCTTTTTAATACAACCGTCACTTTCTATGCAAAATTCCGCAATGACTACAGGTTTCGTTTCAGGTAATATAACCAATATATCTTAAACCGCCGGTTTAATATCGTAACCGGAGGTTACTACCAGCCATTTTTGTATGATCCATACTAACCCCCGGTTTACCAATCACTACCGCAAGTACCTATCCATAACCAATGGTTAAAAAATCGACCGGCACTTACTTTTTTCAGTGTATTTATAAAGGGACCTCCCGAAACTATGATCTCTGAGATTGATAGTAATATTGTTGGCGTATCCATTTCACCTACCCTGACCATGTAACCCGTGTTTACAGTATATACGTTTCTTATTTGAACTTAGTCAGCGGAAGTTCTCTTTGTTTTGGAAACAAAGATAATGTGATGTTTAATTCGATGTATTCCTGTAGTATTTCCAACTGTATTGTGATATTTCAGGTATAACATCAAGTGCTAGTTAATTTTTTCGCATTGACTAAAAAATTACATTTTCTTCTGGATATTTCAGGTTCTCGACCAACTTCTGTTATTATTCCCGAATTATTTTTACCGGACCCCGATGGTTAACCTTAACGGTATATTTTAATTATGATTTTTTGAAATTAGAAATATTATATAGAAATCTTACAGCATTATGTTCGTTATGTAGAACTTTATGAGACTGGTCTGAATGCTGAGGAAGAAGTTATCAATGTGACACAAATGTGAAAAAAATAGTTTGTCTTTAAATAATTTTTCATTTTTCGAATGAAATTACTTACTCCATGTCGTAATTTAGTGACTATAAACAATATTTCAATAATATTGTTGTTTAGAGCACGAAATTTATGTGCTAATGGCCCATTAATGGTTCTGAATTACTGTAGTACATTGTTCTAAATCATAAAACTAATTATTCGCCAACTATTGGAAAGTAGCACTTTTTCAAACTATTTTACATTTCTAAAAATTGGAAGACTATTCCTATTCCGTCTGAGTGCCGAAGTCCGGGTAGCTCAGTTGGTTGGTCGCCAACGTTCCAATGGAGTCGATGTAATGAGGACCATTAGAATTATTAATGTGATCAAAATTTCGGATAGGAGTAGCGCCCACCCATACCTTCCGGTAGCAGCTATCGAAAGGGGAGCCTTCGGGTCGCTTCCGGCCTCGGCCGACTGTTTGCTACACCACAGAATACCCGGGTTTCGCACTCTGAGCCCATAAAATTCGCATGAAAGGTCTAGTTCTGGACTTTCTATCACACAAACTAGTAAAAGAAAGCAATACAAGTTAGTGAGCTCTATACTTCACTGTTTTTTACAATTGAAAATTCCACTCAATATAATATATATATATATAATATATGGATATTGTATTTAAACATATAAATTTTATTTTATATAATATGTTTGTTTATTTGTTTATTTTATTCGGTGTTTGATATTTTAATACGTTGCTATTTATTTAATTATTCTGGCGGCATAAATTTGGGATGCTTGAATTTAAATTAAATTATTATCATAAATTATAATAGCTTTATAATACAAAAGGTGGGAATCCTAACGTAATCGGTTTTGTGATATTTTGGTTAGCTTAGTTAGCTTAGTTAGCTTAGTTAGCTTTAATTCTAATCAATATTATTTATTGGGCTGTCAATCATTGCTGTTTTGGTATATTTGTTATCAAGTTATAAACAAAAAAAATATTGTCCCAAATGTCAAAAGATTAGAATACGGTACATTATTCAATACTTTCACTCAAAATATATATCCCAAATTTGTTTTTTTTTTATTATATGGGTTTTTATTTAACGGATTGGACACTTTCGAAACGCCTCAATAATTCCATTTGGGCCTGGTTTATTTATGACGACAATATCATCGATACTAAAATCACCCAAAACATTTACTGTATACAAGCAAAGTCCAATGTAAGTCGGCCTATGTGTATATGTACTAACACTAGTACCGTAAAAAATATAAATATTAATAATACGTTTAATGATTATTTATTGTGAACGCTTGGTTGTGGATTTTATTGTTTGGTGCAATAGAAGTAAGTCCTTATTTATTCCATATTATACATTGTCAGTTCTAACCGATATATATATATATATTTTTATTATAAATATTAATCACAGTTATTGCGTTATCTGAGTGCGAATTATGGACCTGACCTGGGTAAAAGACCTCAAGCCCAGAAAATTTAAGACTTTTTCTCTAAAATGCTGCAAAAATGAAATGAATAATTGCGATAAAATGAAACTTCTAAGTATCGCGACTTTATAGCCTACAGCAATTTTCAATATATTTTTTTAGCTTTTCTTTTAATGTGTAACACACCACTGTAATACTCATGTCCCATTGAATCACAGCTTATTGTGAAATTAAATAAATTATTCTGGAACATCGCTAATTAATTTTATAAACCTTTTTGGTCATTAACAAGGTAATAGTGAATCCAAAATTTGTGGTTCAGGTTTATTGCGAAATACATGAGAGTTTTTGCTAGATTTACTCGACTATTACTTAAAATATATTTAATTCGCCGGCCCCACCCCACAACAATTTATTTATTAGTCCCTCCCTTTGTGCAGAGTTATGTACACATTAGTATTACTCTTTCCCATACACGGGTTACACGCAGGGCAGGAGTTGTTATGTTGTCATCTGAAATACTCCACTCACATTGCAGCAGCGGAGACTGTTGTGGCAGTATAATTTTTTTACTAATTTTAATGAAATTGCAAGATTAGAGGCCTATTACTAAAAAGCAAACCATATTCCTAACCTTGATCAGAACCATAACTTGAATTGATAGATATCACGATTCGTTTTCATTACCTACTGAGGTTCTTGTCTCCATGTTGTAATATTGGTTCCATGATTGACAAACCGTATGTTGTTGAAAAATGAAGTTGTTAATTAAAAATGCAAATAAACTTGGAAATTCGCGGGCAATATTAGTCCATACGATGGAATTACACAGAGATGTAACACAGGCATATCGAACAATGTTAATGTACCGGGGGGGGGGGGGGGTATGTTATATACTGTTCACAGTACATCATGCCTCTAATTATCCGTGTGTTATATTTTATTTCCTATAAGGATATATAAAATATCATGTTGTGTTACACTGTATGACGTCCTACTATTTTTGCACCGTTTCTCGAAAATCAATTATCATCATATACTGTACTGGTACTCCTTGTACTGTAGGCCTACATATGCTACAGACTCAGACTTGCAATTACAACAGTAATATTGTTCTATAAGTACTGGTAGCGCCTACATCAATCTATGTTCCCATTCCCTTCTTTATAATAATAATTGAGAAGTACAGTAATATAATTATTTTCATTCTTTTTGTTTAAAATAAAGTACCACTTTTTGTGCTGATGTAGTGAGTGCGTGAGTAAAATACTTTGTAACAAGTAAGCCTGTGTTTACTTTTGACTTTTATTACAAAATTTTAATACATAACGATACGACTGCTGAAGTAAAACTAATTACATAATGATCAAATTATTTAAAAAAAAACAGTAATTTACTTGTGAAATTTTTCAAATTTCATTATAGGATTTCAAGTATAAAATGTTTGCAGAATAATTTAACAAATTGATTACCGGTATTTATTTACATGCTGCGACAGTCAATACTGCGCATGCAAGCATTAATCTTACAATGAATTGTGCCTGAATTAAGTATTGTAGGGCAACTTCTGATCTCTAGCCTCGTTCACGGTAAAGTAGTCTAGCTGTATTGAAGCGGTAAGCCAGCGGTACACTACCCGGTATTGCTGTGGTAAGCCTGCGGTACACTACGCGGAGCCCGTTGACACCCAACGGTACTGATTGTCTATCTGTGGACTGTGAATTCATCACAAAATTACATTAACTGTTTTAACATTGTTTATATGGGCTGCGGTAAACCGCGCGGTTTAGCGTACAACTACCTGTTGGGTCGTTCACAGTCAGCGGTGTACCGCTGGCCCAGCGGTACACCGCGCGGTGTACCGTTCCGTCGGATGTGTACGGGCCTTTTTAAGTTGTAATTATGGTCGAAACACCATTGACACTTACTGGGGCCGGTTCATTCTGTATTGTTTTTGTGGCTATGCGTCAATCAACAAAAGGCTCATTCCAAAGTAAAGTACGGGACATTCGTACACAATTTTGAACTTTGATTGCCTGTACAATGTTATCCACAGCACATATGTGCACAAAATTGTGCTTGGATTAAACTTTCGAATATCAGCTTTGATTTCGCGAAGCTTATGGCGGGACTTAGTCACTTTTGAGAAAACACCAGCTTGTCCAATTAAGGTAAAGTACGGATTCGTACGAAATGGTTTTTTTTATTTTATGATTTCAATTCTAAAATTTAGCGAATTGTGCGCAGGTACGGTGTTGAGTTGATGTTTAGGATAAAGCTGTATTATTAAGCTTAAATAAAAATATAAATATAAGACGAATTGCTGCATTATTTTTTACAGTGTGGTTTGTGTGATAAAGTATGGGACATTGTTAAGTAAAGTACGGGACCTGTACGAATTTCATGGTCAAAATGGTCTCTTACACTTAACCTAACAGTAATTTCTGGATAATTAGTGATAATAAAGTGCAACTAAGTATTTCCAACCAAGATATGGATACAAAATGTGGGGCGGCCCACAAATTGACCCGAAGTCTTAGCATATGGGTGCCGTTGACGAGTTGTCTGTCATCTGTCTAATTTTTGATCGCTAATACTGTATATGTAAAAGCCTTTGCTGAATTGCCCCGTTATTTTTATTATCTTTTACATTAAAATACTCTGTAGTTGATTTAATAAGTGTAAGAGACCGTATTATTGCTGTATCGGTGTTTTTAGAGGATCTAAGACCTATTTCCTCCGTATGTGTACTGTGAAAGGCATATTTTATGATTCTATGGCAATTCGTGACGCAAAGGGGTGATAGCTACTCTTGAACAGTAGTTACTATGACTACGGTTAACAGCTGACATTCATACGTGTTGATTTCCTTTGTTCTACGGCGTCTCTCAGTTCAGTCAGCCAATTAGAGCGTTTTTGTGGCTCCTTGTACAGAAAATTTCCGAGAAATGACGCAATGCCTATGTGCAGTGTTTACATTCAGTCCTGAGCCAAAGAAAGAACGGCTTGGAAGTATTTTGTGCTTTACTGTTTTTAGTCTTACACTAGTAGGTTTAATTACAAGGACATATATCCTTTAACTACCTGACTCATGGAATCACTGCTGACTGATCATACATGCTGACTGCTGAAACATTGCAAACTCATAACAATCAGTGTTCAGTTGTTGTTTTATACTGCTATTTACTGTCAGTTCTTCATAATATGGTTGATGAATTATTATATTTGGAATAACGATAAATAACCCCGAAACCCAATATTCTTGATATACCGAAGGTAAGAGAGAAAGGTTACCAATAACGATTGTGACTTACCCTATAAGCATCAACACGTCTAAAACACGTGGATACGACGTAATTATTTGACGTCAACGTGTTGAAAATGACGTCCTGGCTACGTGTATTTTGGAAGTGTCAAACACGTGTTTGAGCACGACAAACCATGACGTGCTACAGTTTACGTCAAATGACTTGCTAGACACGTGTCAATTACGTCATCAGACGTCAAATACTACACTGGAACACCACACAAGCACGTCAAATGACGTGCTAGACACGTACCAATAACAGACGCCAAATAACTACACCACACAAGCACGTACGCGTCGCTTTTTACATCGCTTAGATCCGTGACAGTTATGATTGAAATTGATTTTACTTTCTTGACGGTGTTTGTTGATACTATAATAAATAAAAAACATTATTATATAATGTAACCAATGTACGATAAATTTAATATCCGAATAAATTGTTAATTATCAACTAATAAACACAAATTAAAATAGCACTGATATATTTAGCACAAGTTTGATTTGGAAATGAATATAAAAATTACAAGATGGAGAGGAAATGTAAAATCAAGAGAATCAAGTAAAAATACAGTAAAAAATTCAGTAAAAATATAAAACTGTATTTATCTTATCCCTTTCCTGCTCGGATTATTTTTACTTATATAAAATTTTTTTTTGGGTAGATAAACTGAAAACAGTTTAATGACCACATAAATGTCAAAAAATGTTATGTTAAAATGAATATTTTTAATGAATGAGCATTAATGGGAGCAATAGTTGTGTAAAATAGTATATGACATTACAATATGACATATGACATGAGTTACTTCCTACCCACTCACACCCACCATATTACCTTCCTACCCACTCACACCCACCATATTACCTTCCTACCCACTCACACCCACCATATTACCTTCCTACCCACTCACACCCACCATATTACCTTCCTACCCACTCACACCCACCATATTACCTTCCTACCCACTCACACCCACCATATTACCTTCCTACCCACTCACACCCACCATATTACCTTCCTACCCACTCACACCCACCTCATTACCTTCCTACCCACCCACTCACACCCACCATATTACCTTCCTACCCACCCACTCACACCCACCATATTACCTTCCTACCCACTCACACCCACCATATTACCTTCCTACCCACTCACACCCACCATATTACCTTCCTACCCACTCACACCCACCATATTACCTTCCTACCCACTCACACCCACCATATTACCTTCCATACCCACTCACACCCACCATATTACCTTACCCACCCACTCACACCCACCATATTACCTTCCTACCCACTCACACCCACCATATTACCTTCCTACCCACTCACACCCACCATATTACCTTCATACCCACTCACACCCACCATATTACCTTCCTACCCACTCACACCCACCATATTACCTTCCTACCCACTCACACCCACCATATTACCTTCCTACCCACTCACACCCACCATATTACCTTCCTACCCACTCACACCCACCATATTACCTTCCTACCCACTCACACCCACCATATTACCTTCCTACCCACTCACACCCACCATATTACCTTCCTACCCACTCACACCCACCATATTACCTTCCTACCCACCCACTCACACCCACCATATTACCTTCCTACCCACCCACTCACACCCACCATATTACCTTCCTACCCACTCACACCCACCATATTACCTTCCTACCCACTCACACCCACCATATTACCTTCCTACCCACTCACACCCACCATATTACCTTCCTACCCACTCACACCCACCATATTACCTTCCTACCCACTCACACCCACCATATTACCTTCCTACCCACTCACACCCACCATATTACCTTCCTACCCACTCACACCCACCATATTACCTTCCTACCCACTCACACCCACCATATTACCTTCCTACCCACTCACACCCACCATATTACCTTCCTACCCACTCACACCCACCATATTACCTTCCTACCCACTCACACCCACCATATTACCTTCCTACCCACTCACACCCACCATATTACCTTCCTACCCACTCACACCCACCATATTACCTTCCTACCCACTCACACCCACCATATTACCTTCCTACCCACTCACACCCACCATATTACCTTCCTACCCACTCACACCCACCATATTACCTTCCTACCCACTCACACCCACCATATTACCTTCCTACCCACTCACACCCACCATATTACCTTCCTCACCCACTCACACCCACCATATTACCTTCCTACCCACTCACACCCACCATATTACCTTCCTACCCACTCACACCCACCATATTACCTTCCTACCCACTCACACCCACCATATTACCTTCCTACCCACTCACACCCACCATATTACCTTCCTACCCACTCACACCCACCATATTACCTTCCTACCCACTCACACCCACCATATTACCTTCATACCCA
>JAUCBJ010005821.1:0-60392 GCA_032718475.1 Nemertoderma westbladi | reverse complement strand
TCTAGCAACGCACTCCCTTCCTCTAGCTGTCTCTCTAACTCTCTCTGGTCTAGCGCCGCCAGATCGAGTTGGCACGCCAGATCTATTTCTCGCACCCGTCTTTCTTTTGCGGAGGATGTAGCAGACTTATCGGTTACGACGGACTCCCTCCGCCTTCCCATCCTACTAACTTTCCCCGCCTCCCAGAACTTTCTCTCCGACCGACGAGACCGAATCCTCGGGCTTAACCTCGGATTCGCCCTCCTGCGGTCCCCTCCAACCCACTAATTTGACCCCCCGGGCATCGACTAAGTATGGCCCTACGTACACTACACTAGGCTCCATACCCCTACATTCCCATAGTTCAAACAGTTCGCTGGCAACCCCTCTCGCTCTCTCATCGGCTAGTTCTCCCTGCCCAAAGCGCACTAAGTAATCAAAATGTTTGTTCGACTCACCTAGCCGCTTCTCTAACTTCACCTGATCTATCTTGGCACCTCCTTTGGCTTCTCTCAGAATCTTTCGGGTCGCGTTGTAGGCCCGTTGGAGCCGGTCGCTAACCCCGACGTCCTTGTCGCCGACGTCTCCTCTATCCCTCCGTGTCCGGCGTCGTACCGGCGGCCCCACCGTCGCCGTTCCGGTGGGCTGTCCGTCGCCCTCGGCCTGTGGCTGGCCACCGACATCGGCACGTCGACTGCCGTCGTGTGTCGACTCGTCCCTCTCTTCTCCCGACTCGTCCTCTTGTTCTAGACGGCCCCCTCTCATTTGGGTTCCCGGGTCGTCCCTGATCGACGGCTCCGGCGTCGTGGGTTGGTACCGTCGCGTCGCGGCCTCACGGATCGTTAGGTCGCCGTCCGGGGTCCGCGGCGGTGTCGTTTATCCTTCTCGACTCATCTTCTTTGTCGGTGGCTGGCAGTTAAAGTTTGAGGTAGCTTGGAATCTTATCACTCGGTATCGGGCAGCTGACTGGATCTTAGCACTGTGACGGGATCCACCGAGGATCCCGGTTTATCCGGTTGTCTTAGCTACGCGTCCCGCCGTGTATATGTGAAAGGATTGTTTAATAGTTCTGATCTTGTTAATCGTCCGATAGGTATATAATATAAATGGTAAGATGGATAAAGTACAAGCACAGTCAGATGGTATAGCATATAAAGTAAAGTGAATGATGGTGGCAGTGGACGGTGCTAAGAGTTACCGTACTGCCCTAACTAACTGACTTACTAAAGTGAATGAATGATACAATAGATGGTAATATATATTGCACTGGTTGGCCGTATTACATTACTCAGTGGATGCCTTCCCCCCATTGGCTAATAACTCATTTCTCACCCTCCCATCTCTCTGGGAGTGTTTCCCCTGCTGCTATCACTCTCTCTCTCCCGGAGGTGTAACCTCTGACCCCCGCTGTGTGTGTGTTCCTTTGGGGTTTGTCGCCCCGCTTATTGGGGTGATACAAGGTTGATTGGTAATCAACCTTGTACTCCCAATATTGCTTAAAGCCAACTTTGTGGGGTGGTTAGTGGAATTGAATTCGCTAACATCTAACTATCAATCGGAAGGCCTCTGTATTATTTATATCTTTTTATTTATTATATGAGAAACTAATGTTTCTCCATTATGACCCTGTGAAAAAGGTCTCTATAGATAAATTAATAAATAGCCTTGATGTTGTTAGCCTTGATATAGTTAGCCTTGATGTAGTTAGCTATGCGAAGTTTATTTGTTTCCATGTAATAGATAGATATCATTTTCTCTAATCATATCAACTTTATCAGTTCTAGAAAAATATTTGTAGGTTGAAAAATTGATCCTTTTAAATTCCGACCAGAAGTTAAACTAATATCAGAGACGGGGCAATTATGTGCGGTGAATATTCCATAGTTTTTCATCAAATATGATTTCTACTCGATATAATAAATAAATTTTAAGGGGGGGTATACCCCCCCCCCCCCCCCCCCCCCCTCAGGTAAAATTTTCAAATTGTTGTTTTTTTATTTCACCTAGAGCAGAATTTAATGAGGATTACATATCTGAAAACCGCTTAGTGAGACCTCTTTCGGTTCTCGAGTTATCACTGTTTTTCCGTATGACGGTCTGTCCGTCAAATTGTAAGAAAGACAGAAGACCGACAGACACACAGATAGACTAGATTCCACCAAAAATTAAAATGAAATCGGAAATGAAATCAGCGACCCAGAAAACCCCAGTAATGAAAATTTTAGCTCGTTGGTGGGCATCCTTCGTGCCAAAAATAATTAACCAACCAGAACACAGACAACCAATTTTGGCGGGACGGTTTAAACTTTGAAGGGCATTTTCTCGGAATGACATTTTTCATTTTCAAATTACTACTCCTCCGTCATTTTTTAACCAATTTTCTTCGTTAATGGCTCATTCGAACGAGCTTTGGAAGCTCTTTAAAAGTTATCTTATGGAATTTTGATAAATATTACTATTTTTTCTAATTACCCAATTTTAATTAAAAATATGATAATTAATTAATTTAATTAATTAATTAAAATAAAAATGGCTAATTAAAAATTATATAAGATAACTTTTGTAGAGTCGATCACGCTGAGTCCAAAAAAGTTGGTTTCAAGAAATTTGGACCAAAATTGAGGGACTAGTAGCAATTTTAGTGAAATCTTTAATTCCGCGGCCAGCCGCTCGAGGAGGCCATAAATTTTCAAATTTTACTATAAAGGCTATTTGGCCTTCCATACAGTGGTTGACCATGACAAAATGGCAATATTATAATTTAACACTAATTTACAGCCATTTTAAAAAAAGGTTCATGGGGGGGTATTAAGCCCCCCCTTAAGCCATGACAAACTAATTAATATTTTTATAGTTTGTTTTGATTTAGCCGGGCGAACTTTATTGTTACCTCAGACCTCACACAATAAGTTGCATATATATTTGGTTCCAAAATTCACCATTTTAACTCTTGCAATCCCAAAAATATAACAAGTAAAAGTTTAATAAAATGATGTCAAATTATTTTAATATTATATTTAAAACATATCATTAATATTAAATGATATATGATATGCAATGATAAATGATATGCATTAATAGTGATAACGTAAATAAATGTTACACAAACCTTTAGCCAGTGGGGTGGGTAGTTATGAGTCTTCACGAAAGACCATCCAATAGCCATGAAGCCATCAACTACGAACTCGGGCGAACTTCCGTCCGCTATACTCGATATGACAACGGGTTTATGAAGCGCCACGTTGGTTATAGGCAATCCGTACTCGCCCTCAATCCCCGCATAACCCACGGTGAGCTCGTAGGCCGGTGTGTAAATCCACACAGATAATTTGCATATGTCAACAGTGGTGGTACCGGTACGCTTTGGGATTTTCAGCTGTAATTTATTGGCTTTGAAATTTTTGCAATTGACGTACAAAATGTCCTCAAATTCGTTTCCGACAGATGCTAGAAAAGTAAAATTTACGTAGGCTACATCACTCAAGACGTAACACAGAATGCAACCCAAAGGCTCATATCTCTTGGCAGTTACTTGTAGGATAAGATAGGGAGGTTGCTAATCTAAACATAAGGATGTTAATGAAACAAACTTAAGTAAATTAAACGCAGATATATTGATTAAATTAAATGACAACTAATTATATTTGTAGTGCTACCGTGTGTGAGAATATTTTTCTTATTAATAAACTTTTAAGGAATTTAAAAAAATATTTTAAAATGAAAATTTAAATTTATAATCAACACAATGCCGCTAAGTATAAAATATAACTTTTAACCCAATCCCAATTCTAACCAAATAATAAAACTTTACCCCATTATTGAATACATACCATCTATAAATCCCCCAAATTCCAGAGGCGCCCAAATACGACCACATTCCAGCTCGTCCCCCAGTTCGGTATCAATAGCCGTAACTATTAGTCCTTGAAGTTCAGCTCCGTTGGGGTTATGGTTGTCTATGCCGACAGTGGATATTGAGAATGAGTTGTCTAACTCCAAATTATATATCCCATTCTCTCGACTGCCGGTTTTACATTCTGTAAAATGAATAGTAGTTTAACTACTACTACTAGGATCGGCATGCTGCATTGCAGCTGCATTTTTAAGAAAGCTGTGCCGGCTTATCGACAACATTGCACCGCCACAACTCCCTATCACCCATGACATTTGCTAGATCATCCGCATCTTCAAGGCCAGTGTCCTTTAAGATGCGTCTCAAGAAAGTCATGGGCTGTCCACCATGCTTATTCACTCCATGAGGCTGCCAAAGTACAAGATTATGCACTGGCTGGACCTCACGGCGAAAGCAATTTCCTGCAAAGCGGAGGCGATTTTGTTCTAGTGTCAAGCTTGGGGGAACCAATGAGACACCTCCAATGTTATATAGTGTCTGGTTGGAGATGTGTGCATTGTACTTGACACAATGAACCCGGCGTAGCTTCTTGTGAATGTGCCATCCAGAGATTTGGTGTCCTCAGCAGTTAGAGCCCAGCATGGACTCCCATAGAGGAGTACTGGAACTACTGCTGCTCTAAATAATCGGACCTTAAGTTTCCGATTAATTCTCAGTGACTTCCAAATCCTGGAAAGCCTATTCAAGGCTGCCCATGCCTTTCCCTTACGTAGTTTAATAGTAGTTTAAGATCTAGTATATAGATTTAAGTAGGCCTATATAGTAGTTTTAAGATATACTGTATGTGAATGTTTAATTCAGTAATTATTTAATGTCAATAATTAATTTAATATTTTCTAAGTAGGTTTACAGTCGCACCGATACTGAGCATAAAACAATCTAAAAACTTTGAAATAATATCAACATATAAAAAGATTAGGAAGGACATACATACACAAAGGTAAAAAAATCCCTCAGTGAAAGAGGACGCCTGGGGATGGGCCAGCTGTAGCCATGATGGAAGCGGCGTTCCCAAAGAGGATGGTGGGGTTTCTGCGTGATAGTGTGGAGGCGGGAGCCGATCTCTCGGAGGAAAGTGGAAGTCTCCGCACCAGGGCGGCCGAGTGTCTTGAAAGCTACTGGATGGAATATCTGGCCGCGCTCCATCACCTCGCATATATCTCATTTTTCCCCCGCTCGGCTCCTTCTGCTGCGCGCCTCCCAGCGATGAGAGTCTGTTGGAGGTGACTGGGGGTGTGTGGGTCCACCACCGTGACGTGGCGTCCCGAGTGGGTCCCCCACCGTGCCGCGGCATCCCGAGTGGCTCCACCACCGTGCCGTGGCGTCCCGGGTGGTTCCACCACCGTGCCGTGGCATCCCGAGTGGGTCCACCACCGTGCCGTGGCGTCCAGGGTGGGTCCACCACCATGCCGTGGCGTCCCGAGTGGGTCCACCACCGTGCCGTGGCATCCCGAGTGGGTCTACCTCCGTGCCGTGGCGTCCCGAGTTGGTCCACCACCGTGCCGTGGCGTCCCGAGTTGGTCCACCACCGTGCCGTGGCGTCCCGAGTGGGTCCACCGCCGTGCCGTGGCTTCCCGGGTGGGTCTACCTCCGTGCCGTGGCGTCCCGAGTTGGTCCACCACCGTGCCGTGGCGTCCCGAGTTGGTCCACCACCGTGCCGTGGCGTCCCGAATGGGTCCACCACCGTGCGTGGCGTCCCGAGTGGGTCCACCACCGTGCCGTGGCGTCCCGAATGGGTCCACCACCGTGTGTGGCGTCCCGAGTAGGTCCACCACCGTGCCGTGGCGTCCCGAGTTGGTCCACCACCGTGCCGTGGCGTCCCGAGTGGGTCCACCGCCGTGCCGTGGCGTCCCGAATGGGTCCACCACCGTGCGTGGCGTCCCGAGTGGGTCCACCACCGTGCCGTGGCATCCCGGGTGGGTCCACCACCGTGCCGTGGCGTCCCGAGTGGGTCCACCACCGTGCGTGGCGTCCCGAGTGGGTCCACCACCGTGCCGTGGCGTCCCGAGTGGGTCCACCACCGTGCCGTAGCGTCCCGGGTGGATCCACCACCGTGCCGTGGCGTCCCGAGTGGGTCCACCACCGTGCCGTGGCATCCCGAGTGGGTCTACCTCCGTGCCGTGGCGTCCCGAGTTGGTCCACCACCGTGCCGTGGCGTCCCGAGTTGGTCCACCACCGTGCCGTGGCGTCCCGAATGGGTCCACCACCGTGCGTGGCGTCCCGAGTGGGTCCACCACCGTGCCGTGGCGTCCCGAATGGGTCCACCACCGTGTGTGGCGTCCCGAGTAGGTCCACCACCGTGCCGTGGCGTCCCGAGTTGGTCCACCACCGTGCCGTGGCGTCCCGAGTGGGTCCACCGCCGTGCCGTGGCGTCCCGAATGGGTCCACCACCGTGCGTGGCGTCCCGAGTGGGTCCACCACCGTGCCGTAGCATCCCGGGTGGGTCCACCACCGTGCCGTGGCGTCCCGAGTGGGTCCACCACCGTGCGTGGCGTCCCGAGTGGGTCCACCACCGTGCCGTGGCGTCCCGAGTGGGTCCACCACCGTGCCGTAGCGTCCCGGGTGGATCCACCACCGTGCCGTGGCGTCCCGAGTGGGTCCACCACCGTGCGTGGCGTCCCGTGTGGGTCCACCACCGTGCCGTGGCGTCCCGAGTGGGTCCACCACCGTGCCGTGGCGTCCCAAGTCAGTGTTCCACTATGGGTCACCCCTTCGACCACCTTGCCGTCGTTCCTGCAGAGGCTCGAGGGTTCCAAAATGGAGAGGACCCCACAGCTGGCCAGCGCCCGCCTTACCATGCGATTGAAAATCGCATGGCGAGAGTGCCTTGCCAGCACTCCTCAGACAGGAAAGACATGCAGGCCGTCAAGTTGAACTGGACTCCCACATCGGTCACCTGTGTGTGGTTCAGTGGTTCTATGACCGTGGAACTGGCTGTCCGTCAGTTTCAACCCCAACGACACGTTTGGGAGGGCATCGAGCCAGCATGAATGTATGTGAATAAAAAATTTATCTCATTATACCCATTAGGCTTGTTATTGTTTACGCAGTTTAGCATAAATCACGCTACCTCATTGTATTTATAACGAACCTGCCTATTAATAGGCCAGGGTAGTTCTTGTCAAGAGTTGAGCCGTTCAAAAATACGATGTGGTTATCTGGTTATGTGTGTATAACCATCCAATATCTCAAAAACTCACGAAGGTACGCAAAAATTTTAATAACAAAATCTACATAAATTTTGGTTGCGCACAAGACTGTATATTGTTTGTGGCATTTCGATCACGGGGTCACTGAAAAATAGAGGTTTCGAAAATTTAAAGTCGAATTTCACCGATTTCAACTCGTCGAGTATGCACCATCTTTTTTATTTGAGATATTCAGTCATCTGAGCAACATATTTGAGCCTCAGAATCTTTTCAAATATCGCCAATCTCGCACAGAACGTCACCAAAATATGTTAGTCCGGCAAAAGAAACGCACTAAATTTGTCTAAAAGAGTAAATTATTGGTTGCAGAATAATATGATTCAACTAGAAAAGCCAGCAAGCAGGCTATAAGGAGACCGTTCTTATAGACAAACGTTGTGTAGTTGGGTCCCTCATCATTCATTATCAAAGCAAAAGCAAACTCGGCAGAAGCCGGAGGCGACCCGAAGGCTCCTCTTTCGATAGCTGCTACCCGAGGGTAGGGGTGGGCGCTACTCCTATCCCAAGATTTTGCTCCCAGTAATTTAACTGGTACTCATTTCATCGACCCCAGTGGATGAAAGGCTGAGTGGACCCTGGCGGGGCTGAACCTACAACCAATAGATTGCAGGCCCGGCGCTCAACCAACTGAGCTACCCCGCCTCATTCATTATCATCAACCTACAAAACATTTGAACGGCCCAGTGCTTACAATTCAATCAGCTGGCCTCCCAACTAACATAGAAGTGAGTAACCTTATATATATTCCCATAGGATTCAATGGGAAGAGCTACTCAGCTGGCGGGGTAATACTAACTTACAGTTGATGTTTGATTACTGTCTGGAATAGAGTGAGAGAGTAATAAATTTAGCAAGTAATATACTTCTCTCCAATTTGGGCCTATCCATTCAATCAATAGTAGTAGCTTACTAGGCCCTCATGAGTACCAGCAGCTGGTGTTTCTATCGTTGAGTTGATGGTAATTTTCGTGTTTTCATTTTCGCTCACTCAGGGTACAGGTTTGAGGGGCAGGTTCGTTTAAAGCCAGCTTGCTGGCTTTCTAGTAATGATTTAGTGGGCAGACTTTAGTTGGATATCCTATCTCTAACAACGGACCTAACGGCCTCAAGTGTGCTAGTGTGAAACAGGAGGGAAGTTCAAATAAATAAATATTCAGCTCGAGTATTGCTGCCATGTGATATTAATTAAATAAATTGGAGATGAACTGTTGTAAAAATTGCAAATTCGTAACATTACTCAATGCCGTTAGTATTAACAGCGAGTTGTTATTTAGGATTTTACAAATTTAGAGGACATTACAGCATTGTATTGGCTTGTATATTTAGTATTGTATTTGGTGTTAGTAGTTAAGTAATGTCCCATTAGCGGACATTACTTAACGCCGTCATTGATTACCACTTAAACAATAGGTGGTATTTGCCTGACAGCCAGATAGGCCTCCTGCATTACCTACCGGTAGGCGTGGTATAGCTATTAATAACCAGTTGGGCCTAGCTATATTATTATAACATGGCTCCAAACGCCGCGATAAATATAAGCTAACTTATTTATAACATAATTTATGTCATTTTTACATTTATTTAGACAGCAACTAATATAATTTGTGCAGTTTCTATCACTTATAATGTATATGTACAATCATTTCGTAATGTTACAATTTTGGAATAAAACTGCATACATAATTGTTGCAAAGTACTTTACAGTGTTCTGATCCTCGTGGCTTTATTTTCACTCACTCACTAACGTTCGTTCGTGTAACAAAGCCACTCGGATCATCACACTGTAAAGTGCTACTTTACACACAAGTATGTAAGTAGTTATTACGCAAGTTACAATTAACCTACCAGCAAAAGGTTCTGGACCAATATTACGCAAGGTGACGCCGGTTGTATAAAATACCTTCTCTTGGTTAATATTGTACATCTTTCTCTCACTCGCCCCAGTACAGGAGACCTTAAATGAAATAATATATATAAAATATAGTTACCGGGTGAGGATGTTTATTAAATAGTATTAATTTCTTCAAAAACAACACTACACTTAGCGTAAAATACTTTATGTTTAACCTTAAGCGGTGTGGTACGGGTTTTAGACTTAGCTGGCAGTTTGCCAGGAGAGGTCAATGTGCTCCCAATGCATCAAACAAGGTTCAGGCCTAAGATCATATTTACCTAAATAATATACAATTTTATTGCGGCCTCAAAAATATAGCTTCCAACCAGAAAGAGCTCACCTTAAAGTACCAATTTTTTAGAAGTATCTTGCAAGCGTTTCCATCGAAATCATCGAGTTCGATTTCTACGTAATCCGTATCCTCTATCAGCAACTCTTCGTTGGTACCGCTGTCACGTAAACATCGGTAATCATCCAATCTATTCGTAAATATACATTATATTATACAATAATATAATAAAGTTTACTTAGTTTCTTGAGCACGAAAATGATGCGTATGAAAATAACGGACTGCGCAGCTCACAGTACACCTACATACATACGTTACAAAACATTACAAAATCTGCACAAAATTCCGCAGTTAATAAACAATATTCCATACTAGGACATACTGTAGTATATATCTGGGGCGAGCCTCGAGCGGAGGCATAACGAACTGAAACGATGACCCCCTTTTCGCGTTTACGTGCGTAAATTTGCTGCGTACATTTACTCCAACCTTTTTTTATCGAATATTGCTAAGGCTGCCATTGGTGGAAATAATCGCGAACCGAATTGTTGTACTAGGATGACGTCACTCATTGCAGAGTAATATCTGGGACATAGAAGTTCATAAACCTAAACAAATTAACAATTTATGTAATAGTATTGTGATATACAGGGATATAAAGATTATTTATTGTACCTTTGTGATCAAATGGAATTAAAAAAAGATATTACGATATGAGTATATTTCGTGCAACAAGCCCTTTATCAACTCACGACAAAATTAAATCTGCACGGTAACAGGAAAACTAGTATGACAGTACGATGCAGTAAGATGCAGCTACCGGTAGGCTCTGTACAGCTGTCGGAAATACGTGCTTCCCATTGGTTGAAACGGTACTCTAAATCGATAGGGGGGGGGGGGGGGGCTAACTAAGTTTGAAAAAGGATGTGCACCAAAAGAACAAATAATATAACTGCTAACTACTTTAATAAGAATAATTGCACCAAGGGAATGAGTTTATATGAAAAAGGTAATATGCGCAAGAACTTATACTTGCGTTATAATGATACCACCGTTTACCTGGGCAAGAACCTACTTACAGAGAATAATTTATTAATTAATTAATCCAGGCACTATCTTTACCGAATGTGATATCGCATGAATATGAGATTTCTCTGAATTCATTATTTTAAACTCATCAAATAAATTCATAAATTCATCAAATAAATTCAAATTCGGGAAAATCATTATCAAAATAAAACTTAAATAAACAGTACCGTCAAATAAAGTAAAAGTACCGGCAAATAAAGTAAAAACAATGTATTTTATTCATGTTTACCTCAAACACTCCATTTTGAGGAGGATATTCCCCGCCCATTACAGAACGCCATACCAACTTCGTGTCGATAGGTCGGGCAGTTCCAAAGGACACAAATAAATCATCCACCATATAAGTCGGGCTAAATATATATAACAAAATATTAAAATATCAAAATACTAAATACTGTACAATACGGAAAAATAAACGAACTAACAATATACGGAAAATATTTAAACGGCCACTATTATTAGTGTTTTCGCTCAAATATAATAACTTTTGTATAATTTCGGATATTTCCATTACTTAGTATTATGAGTGACTCAAGGTTAGGGTTATATATAAAACATTTAATTACGGTTTACGCCTAAACCTTGACTCCAAAATAAACGAAAATTAAAGTATAAATGTGACTAAAATTGATTAAACGTTTCATTATGCCACCACGACCCGTAATATAGAGTCATTTTCAAATGACACGGACCACCCCCCCCCCCCCACCCAAAAAAAAAAATGTTTTTAATAAGCGTTTTAAAAAAGTGTATTTTGCGAAATCGCACCCTCCGTATCGTGGACATTCTTCACATTAGTCGTAATTCTTTTCATATCATTAAAAAGCTTGCGTTGCAAGGATTAGAAATATGTAACAATATCTGAATTTCGTTGTAAAACAGCTGAGATATAGGCTTTCAAAGATTGCAAGAATTATCGTTCGCTGGAGGCCCTTTACTGTATTATATTTAATAAATACACAATTTTCTGGAACGTTTTGCTTGTTGAATAACGACATAAAAGAGACATATATCCATGAAACAAGGAAATATTTAGAAGTTCTCAATGTTCGTAAAGAACAATCAGGATGCTCCATTCTGGGTGAAGAAAACAGTTTTCGAAGCAGCCGCCGCTGCTTCAGTCTTTTATGGCTGTGAATCATGGATGGGTAAATCCTTCAAAGTTACCAACTTATAATAAGATGGTGAAACCCCTTCTCGGAGTCCGTAGCACCACATGTAATAAATACTGTCTATATTGAATGTGTAATATTATGGTTTTGTTCAGAAATTGAAAAAATGAGAAAGCGCATCACTGGGGGTTGAACCAGCGCTATACGTACGTTTCGGCCTAACAGGCCTCATCAGTAGCGCTAACCAGTTCAGCCACTTGGCGCTGACATTCACCATCCCACCTAATCCACTTCTATATAAGCATAATATTACATCTTTAATTACAGTTGCATTAACAGCTCAACTTTATGCTTACAGCTCATTTATTAATATCACATGGCAGCAATACTCGAGCTGAATATTTATTTATTTGTACTTCCCTCCTGTTTCACTCTAGCATACTTGAGGCCGTTAGGTCCGCTGTTAGAGATAGAATATATGCAACTTAAGACTGCCCATTCAATATAAGTGGATTAGGTGGGAGTGTGAGTGTAAGGGGCTAGTGGCTGAACTGGTTAGCGCTACTGATGAGGCCTGATAGGCCGAAACGTACGTATAGCGCTGGTTCAATCCCCGGTGACGCGCTTTCCCATTTTTTCCATTTCAGAACAAAACCATAATATTACATCTTTAATTATAGTTGCATTAACAGCTCAACTCAAATTTATTTATATTGAATGTGGTATTCCATCAGCTGTTTCTTATATTAGGTCAAGGCAGCGTAAGTTCATGACATAGTTCATAGATAGTGGTTTTCCAGTTGTTCATCAATGTTTGACCATATCCGAGGAAACAAAAACTTTGGAATGGAAGTATATAGATGAGTTAACGAAAGGCGGAGGAGGTAATGTCCTAACAGGAGATATGAGTCTAAAACCCAATCAGAAGAAGGTATCAGAGAGTTACAGCACGACGAGATTAATATCCCCTTATTGTATTTAAAATTATATATTTTTCTTATATCCTACTATATTGATTGATTATTGACGAGTCGCTACTTTTACTATTTATTTTAATGAAATATTGTATAATTTTTACTATGATTAATTAATAATGTTAAATATTTGAGCTGCTTCAGCTCAACTATCTAACTAAACTATAGGTCTGTAGGCATACTGCTGTTGCCAACCCACTCATAAAATAAAGAACACGTTCTAGAACTTTGTGTATTATTATTAAAGATAATAACTGGCTTACATTGAACAATAATTCTTGCAATCTTTATTGAACGCCTATAATATCACCTACTTCTTAACGAAATTCAGATATTGTTACATAATTGAAATCCTTGCAACGCAAGCGTTCTATTGATATAAAATGATTACGATGATAAAAATTAATTATAACTAATGTGAAGAATGGCAATGATACGGGTGCGACTTCGCAAAATATACTTTTTAAAAAGCTTATAAAAAAAATTTAAAGGCGAAATCGAAAATTCCGTCTTCATGGTAACAACCACGATGAGTTGAAATAGTTGCGTTTCAAATTTCAAACAATATGATAAAGATTTGTAGAAAAATAAATTTTTTCGGGGGGGGGGGGGGGGTCGTGTCATCAGAAAATGACACTACAGTATATTACGGGTCATGGTGTAATACAATGTTAATTAATATGGCTGCAAGTATTTGCAGCTTTGTGATAATCTAATTATATTTTGTGTGGTGGACAATAATTATTGTCATATCTAATCTAATACATAATTGATATAATACCTGAAATCTGAGGTTTCAGAACATTGATCACCCAAGGAATATAAATTGTTAATAGGAACGTCTCTAAAGAACTTGTGGCTGAACTCTACTGGAAAAGGAACAGACTCTCTGTGAGAGACCGGTACCAGGACAGTAGAGATACCATCTCGCAGGATATCCGATTCCTTAAACCGTTTAAATACCTAAAAAAATTAATAAATACTTAAGTTATTGTAACTTGGCATCATTATAATATAGATAAACAAATAGTTCCATATAAATACATAATTACTTCATTTCCCCGGAAACAAAGTACAACATAAATAATTTGAATAGTATAACAGTTTGTTATTATACTTATATAGGAAAGGATACAACCACCATTATTGACAAAAGAAACGGATTGTTGTTAGCCATTGTTTGTTTGACAATTCACTTTTATAAACGCTCGGTGTTGTGATTGTTATTTGAAAAGCATGAAATATACTAATTATATATTTATAATATATTTATAATAATATTGTAACTTTTTCAAAGGAAAATATTATAAAAGGGAGATAAAAAACAACTTAATTCACCAATTTGAATAATTCCTATGACTTCAGATATGATCGCTTCAACACATACAGTAATAATAAGGCTTTTGCGCAAAGTGAATATTTATTCAATTTTTCATCAGTTTTCATCAATTTTCATCAAAACATACTTTATAAAGTATATGTGAATAAATGATTAATATATGGACTTCAGTTATCACTTAACTAACTTCAACATATTCATCACTCCCTTTACAGGTGAAACTGAAAGGTTTGCTCTCTATAGAGACTCCTTTAACACAACTCGAACCTCCGTAGCGACCAAACAACGTCGATTCGGGATCATCTCTCAACGACGCGCGCATACAATCCTCGACATTCCCAGAAACTGAAGGTAATTCCTCGACACTTTCGATTCTCCAACACCCACGCAAATTAGCCAACCTAAAGAATTTAATTATGTGATATAAATGAAGACGCTAATTGGGATATGTAAAGTGAATTATTATATAAAATAATAACTAATTATAACGTAAACAGAGTATTGTTTTATAAAATATAATATAAGTGTAATGGTGGGCTTAGTAGCGGTCTGTCAGGCCAAAACAAAGCACCTCAAACCAACAACCTTGCCGTTTGGTAAACAAAATGGCATTCATTCAGCATCGAGAGAGGAGGTTGGACGGAGGAGGAATACATAATGTAACCCCCCCCCCCCCGCCCCCGACAGTTCCAACCAATCAGGAAGCGCTCCCGCATCCCACTCCACCGACAAACATATACATTATAAAATATACCTACAATATAATAATTGTATATTTATCAATTAAATTAGTGTAAGGTGTTATATTTCAAAATTACAAATAAATATTATATTAAATTGCAACTCACCATACTCCCTTCTGTTCGCTAACTGCCATACTGAACTTGTCGTCAGGTTCGCTACAACCACTAGCTTCGCCATTAACCGAATACGTGTCAGCGGCGTCAACCGAAAAGTGGCACGCCCCACCGAGCAAACCAAACGTACTAACGCCTATAACGCATAAAGTAATGATGTCCGTGGGGTATTGGTGATGTAAGAGACAGCTGAGCATAGAGGTCAATCATTGCCTATAGACGTCCTCTATCGGTATACTGCAGAACAGCTGAGTCCCCCCCCACGCTAAATATATTTCATATTTTTTATAGATATATTTCTAACTCTTGGAAATAGTGTTAATGTGAATGGTACAACGCAAGGAAAATGCTTAATTGGTAAAGCCATTTAATAAATTATGGTTATTAGGGAGCGTAAGCGGTATATTATTGACGTTGTGTGTCTGTCAGTGTTATGATCAGTTTCCTATATTTATATACATTCGAGATCGGTGTTAACCAGATAAAAGCCACTAATTTTATTTTATTAATTATAGGGCATGTATAGAAAATATCACAATAGTTTAGAATGTTTGCGAATATTCATAAAGTAAGTTACGCATATATTTCGGATTCCCACTTTTTATCAACGTGTCACGCTAAGCGTACAATCATTTACCATTTTGAAAATTTGTCATTGTCCCTTTGTAAACTTTGACGAAGAATCTAGTAAAAGCACACCTCATGTACAACGACATGCCAGTATATAGTAAATATTCTTCATGCGTCCTGGTAGTAGCTCAGTTGTCATAGACACACACACCCGGCTAATGATAACCGGAAATTTTAAACCTAGGTACCGGATTCGAGCCCCAATAGGGACGGTTGATATTTTTCGCTTTGGGGAGCATTATCAATGTTCAATAACTAATATAGTTCTAATATACCTGCATCTTTCGCGGCCCAACCGCATAATTCTTCCTCAACAGCTGAACGACTTCCAACAGCTCTGCTCAGATAATGATTGTGGGGATTTCCCTCGGCGCTCGGAATATTCAACTCACTAGATTTCCAACATCCGAGAGGCTCAATATATTTATCTATAATGAAACGTAGTTAGTTAGTTTGTTTGACAGGTCAATTATTATACTTATCCTTCCTTCAAAAGTGGGATCTTTAATATGCCAATTGTAAATTATAATAACTATTCACATTATTATATGCCTAACAAAAGTTTGAGAAAATGATAAAAGCCGAGCTCTATGGTACAACACCATCTGTATCAACCACCCTCCGTGAACGCAGATTAAGATTCAATGTCACTGCAGGAGAATAAGCATGAGGTCATACCAGATCTACTTTTCTGGCAACCAACTCATGGAAAGTATAGAAGTGGACGACCGGCCATAACATATATAGATCAACTTGAAAGTGATACTGAACTTGGGAGAAACGAAATTGTGACAACTATGGAGAATCGGGAAGCCTGGAAGGATCTCATTTCCACTGTCCGAGTTTGCTCGACCTAGTAGTAGTTGGAGAATCGGGAAGCCTGGAAGGATCTCACTTCCACTGTCCGAGTTTGCTCGACCTAGTAGTAGTTGGAGAATCGGGAATCCTGGAAGGATCTCATTTCCACTGTCCGAGTTCGCTCGAACTAGTAGTAGTAGTAATTCAACGCATTCAATTGCGGTTACTACAATCCACCATCCATCATGGCTACCATCCACCACGTCAGAGATGTGTAGAAGACTTCATATTGCGCCATTTTGCCACTACTGTAGTACATCAGAAATGCAGTTTTCTAATAAGAAAACACTAAAAGATGAGTTATTACTTACCAATGCAATATGCCGACATCGAGTGAATTAAATAATTAAAAGTTAAATAATAGCTGATTTGTAAATTACTTACCAATACATACAGTAAAAGGTTTTGTCATCCCAGACGGAGTAAAAGTATATGGAATATAACCGACTGCGCAAAAACAATTCATTATATTTCTACTCGCTCTCTCGCATTCCTGGCACCTCCAGTCCGCATCATCTTCGCAATCTGGCAGCTCGCAGTAATACCGTAAACATTCACCCGGGTTAGGGGGGTATATCATATCATCACTCCACCAACCGGCTGAGCATCTAAAAACATAAAGAACCAATTAAATAGGAAACTATTTGACTTCAAATTTACCAATGTGGGTTTGTTTTTGGGCCTCTTAAAATTGTATAGTAGTATAGAACGCGTTAATTAATGGTCCTCTTAAAATAAACAGCTACTAACAATCCTCTGTCTTTGTATTTACCTAGTTGTCAAGGTAATGTAATTAGAGTGATTAACTAGTGATCTAACCTTTTTAAAAGTATAATTGTATGTTTGTCATCATATGCTATATAGCGCTACATTTGAATGTACGAAATTTTGTTTTGAAATCAAAATTTAACCTACCTGCATGATGTTTCCCTCCAATCCCATAAGTAATCCAAAGAGTTTATGTTTTCCTTACATTCGCACATCGCATTCCCATGGTTACATTCCACCGGTGCGCAGTTGACCTTGAGTATTGCGTAGTTGAAATACGGTGTGAACCCCCTATCGCACAGACAGAGTCTGCCCTCAGCAGTAGTGGAGCAATTTCTCTACAAATTAAATGCGTTGTAAAACTTTGTCTCTACTAGAATACCGTGATACTTTTACATGAGAAAAATTAAAATATAGTTGTCGATAATGCAAATTAACTGAAATCATTGGTTGTATTGCGAAATGTGAATAAGTTAGATAACAAAGTCCGTAGAAAACACTAGAAAACTCCATATTCCCACGCTAATCTGCATCATGGCTGCAGCGCACCATATTTGATACTTACCGTAACATTATAGGCCTACATACGCTGATATTATATTGAAACTCAAATATATGACATTTACTTCTGCTCGCACTACGAGACTTGACAGCTGAGTGGACCCTGGCAGGGCTGAACCTAGACCCATTAGATTGCCGATAGCAACATTATTAATCATAAATTTTGGCCTTTGTGATGTTTATTAAGATATGCCAACTATTAAACTTTAGATTATTTATGTAACTATTTATAAAAGCAAACAATTATCATCACTGGGGGGGGGGGGGGGGGGGGGGGGTTATTAATCACATTTAGTTTTTCATTTAATTAGATGAGTTCGTTTTCTCCTTTCAAATGCAAATTTTGACCTTTATCTTTCCAACGTTTGCAGAAAATAGGTACAGTAGATTCAATGTGCCATCATTCTTTACTGCGTACCTATCTGGGTATCTATCCCAAATATTCTCCATTACTGGTATTACGAAAGTTAATCAATCAGCTAGAAGAGTTGTATGTTTATTAAATTATTTATTTAAACGGAACATTGCTTTAAACATCGTATTTATTTTTACACTTTGAAGTGGTGCAGGTGCATATTGTAGTAAATGGTAGTGGTAGAGCGGCTATAGAGCAGCCGCATCAACAGGCACTTTCGGACTTGCAATTTTAAGGATCGAAATTGGGGCAATGGATGAGACGCCAGGATCCGGTATCAGTTTGTCATTGATCGCCATCCAACCAAACTTGTTAACAACCAACAGTGGAGGTGCAGGATAATCAGCAGCTTGCAAACTTGCAAACGAGCCCGTTTTACATGTTGTACAGCGGCACTCTGTGTGGGGGGAAGTTTGAATACTTTAGGGTGTTGCTTCTTTGTAGTGAATAGCCTATGTCGAAGTTCATTCAGAGTATCCGATATGCCACCACCATAGAGGTGTATAATGAACGAGAGGCCTATTTGTAGCCATTCTTCTTCTGTAAAATTTGGATCACAGAAAATCTGCTGGGATTCGTGCAACCTACACATTACATTTGATTGCGTTATTTTTTCCCTTCCCATGTGGATATGATACTGTATCGCAACCAGATAAAGCGTGTAAAGAAAGGAGACCAGCACACTGATTTCCGTGTTGGATAGCAGTGGTGGTGATATTGGGACCAGTTCCGACCGTGCCAACACTTTCGTTATATTTTTCAGCAAATTTTCAAGCTTTTTGTCAGTTTTTTTTAATAAATGTTCTGGAACATATATTAAGTGTTCTAGAACTTTGAAAAAAGTTCTAGAACATTTAAATTATTAATTTTCGCCCCGACAAATTCGGGTCAAAGGTGATCGGATATCTCTGGCCACGCCAGATACTTAATTAATGAAAGAATGCCTTCATGGAAATTATACACTCAATTAAAGAACAATACAAATTTGTAAAAAATAACAATAAGTTATTTTTAAAAATAAAAAAAACTACGTATATATCTCAGAAACCAAATAAAAAATAATAGCTATAGGTATAAATTACTAGCTATAATTATAAATTATTACTTGAGTACATAAAATTACTAGATATATATGTTTTAAATAATGTTCTAGAACAAAAAATAATATGTTCTAGAACATTATTTAACAAAATAATAATTCGAAATATCCTAGAATACTTCACACTAACCAGCTAATATTAAAAAGTAGTAGCTAGTAAATTATTATACACATTTTAGTGCAAAATGAAAATGTTGGCACGGGCGAAACTCTAGCCTTGATATTTATGATTTTCCCATTAAATCTATAGCCAGAAGAAGAATACTGCTAGTACGAAAATGTCAGTATCTTCTGTTGTTATTTGTATATGTCTGATGTTGTCATTATCAGATAACTTTAACATGTAACTAATAATAGTAACATCAGCTTCTTCATGTTCGAATATATTATTAGAGTCCCCAGAAGGTGTAATTGATTTATGAGTTGTATAATTAATTACACATCAATTGATTAAGATTTTCTTTATTGTTAAGATTTTGTTTATAAAACTACCGACGGTTCTCAGCCTATTATTTGTGTTAATAATTTGAAGCCAATATTGGGTGTTTAGAATTTATTACTCTCCCTGATCAATGGATGCCAACTTTGTTAAACTCAAAGTTGAATCAGTCGCAATTATTTGCACCTGTAAATCAAAGAAGAACATCTCCAACGACGATGAGAAGATTTTGATCGATTCCATAATGTCCATGTCGTCTCTCTACTTGCTGTCTCTCGATAGGATCGCCTAGGCCCAGAGCGATCTCGCGTAAACACGAGGCCACCTGGTCAAGTCAAAGGAGGAAACTCTAGAGGCGACAAAGTGTCTACTGAATTGCCGCTCGAACCAGTCTAACGATCTGTCGCGATCATTTAGCCACATAGTTGATCCCCAGCTGTCAGGCTCGAATGCGGTTAATCGGAACCTGAAAGTTAACGAGCTGGCCCCGCCGGTGAACGACCAAGACTCCCACACTCGCCAATCGCACGTTCACCCCTCGCGTTCCTTGAGGATTAAAACAAATAAACAGACGGACAGGTCTTTGCGGGCGGGTCCTCCCGAGTCAAACAAACAGCCCAGCACAGTTTCATCCCCAACGGAGTGCGAGCACATCCCAGCTGTTACCGGAACGCCTCGTACTCAGAAGGAGTAGGATATTACATTCCAAACCGTGCGGAGGCGCGGAAGAGAAGTACAGCGAGGTAAACGAGTCGGTGGCCCCCTTTGCGTGGCGGTTAGTCCTGCAGTTAGTCGGAAAACCCACATCTATATTGGAAGGTTTGACTCTTCGGTGTCGGCCAAGGAGGTCTCGGATTATCTGGTTGCAGAGGGAGTGCCATTTGAAGAAGTACCCTGTCCCTCCAAAGGAAGAATCCCCTTTTGTGGGGTTCCATATCGTTGGCGATCAAGAACACAGGGAGGCGCTCATGACTCCCGCTCTGTGGGAAGACGGCCTGACAATAAGAAATTACCAGCTGACAGAGGACGAACGCGTTCGCTATAGCACGCGTTCGCTCTGGAAGGTAGAATTGTTTCTAGTGATAGTTCATATTGTTGATAACTGTTGGATTTATTACGCTTTTCCTTTCTAAAGATTTAATGCTACCTGGAACGTAACGATCAAATATTATATACGTTTCATGATGGTGTTCAGCTACTGTATCTGTATATTTGCTGCAGTAGGCATCACAAAAAGCGGATACTCAGATAACTTGTTTATCCAATTAATATGGTATAGTGAAGCATTTCCATCAACTAGTTCCAAATCAACAGGGGGGGGGGGGGGGGGGGGGGACCTATTTTTGTTCTGTTCCATTTCCTTTACAACTTTTCTAAACGCAACGTCCTTTTTTGCATCTGAAATTGGTATTGCTTTACGGAGAGCCGTTAAAATGCTTTGTGGGGCCCGAAATGAACTATAGCAGGATTTATGATATTGGGCTGACACAGAAGTTAGGTCTATGCCTTTCCAGGCGAAGTTTGATAGTTTCTGCAAATTTATCACCATGAGTTAGAATTCGCAAATCACAAACCCGGAGTAATTCTTCCTTAACAACCGTGGTCTTACACTGAACCACCCTCTCCCAGCGATTAGGATGACTATCATCTTTCTTTAGACAAACTTTACCACATGAGTTGGAAATGAGTCCTGTGTCTGGAAATGAGAAATGTGTCATGAGTTCTGTGAGTTGGAAATGTGTCGTCGTTTTAACTCACGCTCTATATGTTGTTTCGAAGTATATGTAGAAATGCACTGTTTGTGAAAAATAACATTCAGTTCCGAATCGTTATTAAGTTTTCGCTGAAGAATCTCATTGAGGTTATCACTTTCACGGGCTGCACTACAAGCTATGATGTTCTTTATGCGAATAGGTCCTCCAGTGATTAGTGTTCTAGATGTTTTTCGGCAAAACAGACACGAATCTTCCATCATTTAGCGCCGATTAAACAACAGTACATGATGTTGGGATGTTTCACTTTCAATCGTCCTATTATTATTAATATTTCGTCTTTTGAAACGTAAAGAGGGTACTCTCACTCACTCACGTATGTTCAGCGTACTTTCATTATATGGGATTCCTGATGAAATTATTGCAGCAATCAGATCAGTATACGATGGTTCTACAACATTTGTGTCTACTGTTTATGGTGACACAGAACCATTTGAAGTGTTATGGGGCGTCCTCCAGGGAGACACACTTGCACCATTCTTGTTCGTAATTGTTGTTGACTATGTTCTATGCATGTCCTTAGATCATCATAATGATGATGGGGTGATGATAACTCCACCTACTGGCTCCAGAAGTTGAGGAAATCCTGCCAAGTACCTAACTGATCTAGACTTTGCTGATGACTTAGGAGTACTCTCAGAATCACTAGAGGGAGCCCAACGGCCCCTCACCTCATTAGAACACGCTGCTTCTAGTGTTGTTCTTTTTATTAACTCCAAAAATTCCAAAATTTTGACAGTTAACTTTGAAAGTCCTCAGCAAGTCTCTGACCGGATGAGCATAAGCTCAAAGGATGGTATGATCGAGCATGTGGACGTCAAGTGATGACCTTCGAATTCGTAAGAGAAAGGCTTGGGCAGCCTTGTATAGGCTTTTCAGGATTTGGAAGTCACCGAGAATTAATCGGAAACTTAAGATCCGATTATTTTGAGCAGTAGTAGTTCCAGTACTCCTCTATGGGAGTCCATGCTGGGCTCTAACCGCTGAGGACACCAAATCTCTGGATGACACATTCACAAGAATGCTACGCCGGGTTCATTGTGTCAAGTACAAATGCAGACATCTCCAATCAGACACTATATAACATTGGAGGTGTCTCATTCGTTCCCCCAAACTTGACACTAGAACAAAGTCGCCTCCGCTTTGCAGGACATTCCTTTCGCCATGAGGACCAGCCTGTGCATAATCTTGTGCGTTGGCAGCCTCAAGGAATGAATAAGCATGGTGGACAGTCCCTGACTTTCTTGAAACGCATCTTAAAGGACACTGGTCTTGAAGATGCGGATGATCTAGCAAATGTCATGGGTGAGAGGGAGTTGTGGCCATTATGTGGAGATTTTGTCGACAAGCCGGCACAGCATTCTTAAAAATGCTACTGCAATGCAGCATGCCGATCCTAGTAGTAGTAGACAAGACAAACTAATATTACTAATAAGATTGTTAAACAATTATTCTTACATTGCAATTAATGTCATTGGCTTGATTGCATATTTGTGTACAATATCCATTACCATCGGGAGAAAATGTAATATCGCAATGACAACTGAAGGGATCCCATTCGTTCCCACATTGGCAGTTATCATTGTCTCTGTTACAATCAACTCCTAAATATAAAAAATAATATTCGAATAAATTAATTAACAAGAATATTCATGAGAATAGCGAAAACTTGTAATCCGAAGAAAATTTTAAATCATTATTACACCATTATATCTTATTTATTTTTACCCCCACAACTTACTTCAAAAGATGCCTCAAAATAATTTTAGTATAATAATTGTATCAAATCAATACTCTAAATAAAATTCGCAATATTTATCTATCCCTTTGATAATTTAAGGATTTCATTTGTATCTTTCGTTTTTTTTTTAACAACACTGTTACGTGCTGTTAAAAACCGCTTATAGAAGAATATAAGATGAAACAGTACATCTCTACTTAACATCTTATGTGTTCAGTTAATTAGGACTTACTTTGGCAGGTTCGATCCCATCTCGGTTCATACCCAGCAGTGCAGAATTTATCAACACAGTTAGGATAACCTGATTCACATTGAGTTTGACAAGAAAGATCTCCATTTAATGAAACTATGGTAACCTAAACAAATGCAATATATCAACACCAATTTAGCACCAATAGCATTATATAAAGTTAAATAATTTACTTTTATATCTCATAAAAAGGGAATAAGACTGTTATGTTAGCATACTTATACAATTTATACAATAAATCTATGAATAATTGAGAAAAAATAAAACAATTCTGTTATTCTTAAATTGTTACTTTTTCCCACGAATATGTTCCAAAATTGGGCGAAAACGAGTACTTTTTTGAGAGATAATAGTAGTACTGGACCCCATAGGATTAAATTGATTTTATAGGGGTTATGTCAAAACAACTCAATATCAAATATATAGGTTTTACTACTTTTATGTATTTGAGCTGCTCTCTATAAATAAATATAGGTATAATATTCCATAACATTAATTTATTTAACATTGAATGAGGCAGCATCAGGATTATAAAAGTAAAGTAAATGGAATCGCAGTAACTATGGAAGCTACATACTGTAGTGAAATAATGTAGTTCAAATTTCTTTTGTAAACGTTCCAATTTGAGAAAAATTAAAAAATTACATATTGCATGGGAAAAAATTTGTAGAACATCATTTAAATCATTTAAATTTAAGAATACCTAAAGAATTGTAAAAAGTTAGACACGTTTCCCTTTTACATTTCTATTATAAGAAGTTTACTGTTTACTTTTTCCAACAGGCTGTCTGAAACAATAAATATAGGATAAAAGATTACAATACAGCAAGGACAATAATTACCTCGCTTTCAGGACAAACTAATCTTGCAAAACATGCAACTCTTAAATCGGCAAACTGACTCTGCAATTTAGAGTTTGTTCCAGTGTAGTAGTTGGAGCATTCGATACCTTCACAGTCTGACGACTCAACGAACATTGGAATGCTGTTCTTGTTAAGACATCCTTCTGAAAATTGATAAAAGTATAGGTAAAGTATGAATCGGGCAATAATAATGCCTCATTCTTATAGGCATAGGATTTCTAACCGTCAAGTATATACATACATAATATATACACGTCAAGCATAGAGCTCCTATACACACCTCTAGCGGGAGTGTTCCCACATTTTGGAACAAAAAGTTACAGACTGGCCACTCACCAGTCTCCTTAGCTACCTAATCAGATCGCTTCCAGAGAAGGTATTTAAGGAGCTGCTCGCCACTTTTTCCTCACTCTCGAGTCGACAACCTGGTACATTGTGCAAACCCCTGCTGCAAAGTCTACTGAATTAATTGTTTTCCTCCTTGTATCTCCATATTATCCCAATATTAAATAAACTCAGTTATTGCGTGCAATAAATAAACGTTTTTCACTTTCTACCTTAAGAAAATCATAATCCTTAGTTGCACTCCCTTCGGCAACTGGCATTTCTACATTGAAGGACTCTCTCAAAACTACAACGTCGATGATGTGGTGTTAACATACTCAGAGAAACTCTCAATGAACTGCTAACTCGCGCTTCGATGAACCTCCACAAGAGGAGGTCAATGAACCCCACATGCAACGAGGAGAGTCTTCCAATTCGCGTGGCGGGGATTCCTTGGAACCCCATCTCAGACGAGATCTCGTTTAACCTCGATAACGTGACCCCCTAAAGTCTTTACTAAACTAACTCTGCTAGTGTGAACAGCGCCGATCTTCGACCCTATGTTTCAATTTAAACCGCGATTTCACAAGTACCCATAGAAATCTATTTTCATGGTTCATGTAAAAATTCATTAAAATCGTTAGAGCTGTATTTGCTCTAGGTCAGTAGTACTAGTCAGCAGTCAGAAGCTCTTTTTTCTTACAGAAATCAAGTCTTACGACTTGCTAATTAACAAATGTACTAGTAGAGTGATTTATCCAAGGTGTACTAAATAGGTTATTTAGTACACCTTGGATTTATCGTAGCCGCTGACAGATTATGTAATGCTGTAATGTAAACCATAGCATTGATAATTGCTGCGTTCTAGTTCTATTAATTACTAGTTCTATTAATTAAATGTAACAATCTGTTAGTGGGTTATAGAGGAAAACAAATTGATTGGCAACATTGATTGCAAATAGTAATAATTCAGGATAAAAGGTACAGGATTGAAATTTTGATAATCGTTCTAGAATCAAAGTTTCTACATAAGTAGGGGCCTACTATAAATTACTAATAAAAAGGGTTGTACAAAATAAAGTGGCTGAAGGGCAAGGGCCGCAATTCCTTACCCCAACTGGATCCCCAACAAGGAGTATGAGTAGAGCTAGTTCTAGAGCCAGTTCTAGAGGTAGTCGCAGAACCCCAGTCGCAACCTCCAATACGGGCAGGAGTCAAGGAATCCCAGCTGGTTCACCGAACAGGGGCGCGAGTAGAGGTAGTCCAAGAACCCCAGTTGGCACCCCGATAATAGGCATAAGTCTAACCCCAGCTGGAAGACCGAAAGGGGGCAAGAGTATAGGTAGTTCTAGAGCCAGTTCTTGAAATAAGGGGTCGAGAAAGTCCAAGTCTGAGTCAAGATCGGGGTCTCGCATTGGTAAACCGAAGCCTCCAGATGAAAGTAAACAGCTGGAAGAGATGCGATGTCAGTTTGATCGAACCGGGGTGACCAACACATACCACCACACGACATTCAGGTTGACATATCAATTATCGGAGACTGTCGGAGAGTTAAACAGCCATAGTACCGGTACCACTACTGCACTACAGTACATAAAGTATGGGTCGACATTTTTACCTAACTTTTCAAGCTATTTTCTGATGCATTTTGCTCATGGTTCAACTAAGTTTTGCACTTGTATTACGTGATGGTGGTTTGTGATATATTCATGGTAGCTAGTGTTATTATTATGTTATCGTTTTCAAAAACATGTATGTTTGTTTAATAATTAAATTGCTGTCTTAGCAATAAAAACGTTTGTGAACCTCCACACTAAAGCACACACTCCTAAAAAGAGAAAGAGAGGGATAAAGTCGAGAAGCCTAATCCATATACTTTGACATAATGATGAATCCTGCAATCCTGGTCGAGGAAATAATGACCAAGCAAATTCCTTTAACAGATCGCATAAACTCAAAAATGTTATAACATTATTTTTTTTTAATAATAGATATAATCATGTTGAGGAATATTTTCCAAAAATAGCAAAGAATTGAAAAATTTTTATAGGACGAATAAAAATTGTTCTAGAACTTTTTGTTATATCAATTAAGATCAATGTTCTTCATCATTTTCAAAGAAACAATATGTATAGGATTTGCTAAAAATGGTCCAAAATGTAGACTAGTGCATAGTGGTGCCCTCCTCAATGGAATTTTCCACTTTCATGGCCAGTAATTCTTATAAAGAAAATTAAAAATTATGAATTGGTGTAACACTAAAATTTTTGGAACCTAGAAGAAGATTAATTTGGAACCTGTTATATTCTTCCACAGTTGGGCCTACATTATATAATATTTGTTAGTAATGTCCAATTATATATTAGGGTGGGTAAGACTTCTATGGCATGGTGTTATGTTTGCGAGGGCGAATATGAGATGTCTAAGAGGAGTGGGAGTCTGCCTCTGATCAACTACAGAAACTACATGGACATCTGTGGACAAAGAATTCTTATTAAGGTACCGGTAATCATACTACATCTATAATAATAATACATATCGCTAACAATGTACAACATAACAAACAATTACATTTTGATATTTAGTTACAGTTTATTTAGTTACAGAATAAGTGTGAAGTCCATGAAACAACTGTCTTTTGTTACAGAGTCGTGTACCAGGGGGTACTGGCGAGCGCCCCAATGGTTGGAAGGCCCACTTTGAAAAGCTCCTCAATAATGACAGGGTATTGCCTGATAACTTTATAGAAGTAAAAGTGTCTGAGTCTGTACTCTCAGATATTCCCACTGGTGATATCTCCTTTGCAGAAGTGAAGGCTGCTGCAAAGAGCATTAAGACCAATCGTGCCAGTGGAGTAGATGGTGTTCCCCCTGAGGTCTTTAAAATACCTGAGTGTTTAAAGCTCATCTATCCCATCATAGTAGACATGTACCGAACAACAAGAGTCCCACAAGAAATGAGAACAAATAAGTTGGTGCCAGTTCCCAAGAAGGGCAACCTAACACTCTATGGTTCTTTTCGGGGAATCTCATTGATCTCAATTGCTGCAAAGCTATACAATACAATTCTATTAAATCGCATCAGGGATCCCAATGAGAGACTGCTCCGTGGAAATCAGAATGGGTTCCCTAAAAGTCGTGGGACCATGGAGCCCATTTTGGCACTTAGAAGGATAATTGAAGAGTTATCAAAAAAGAAAGACAGGCATCTGGCTGTTATCTTTGTTGACTTCTTCAAGGCCTTTGATTCAGTCTCTCGCTCACGCATGTTCAGCATACTTTCATTATATGGGATTCCTGATGAAATTATTGCAGCAATCAGATCAGTATACGATGGTTCGACAACATTTGTGTCTACTGTTGACGGTGACACAGAACCATTTGAAGTGTTATGGGGCGTCCTCCAAGGAGACACACTTGCACCATTCTTGTTCATAATTGTTGTTGACTATGTTCTACGCATGTTCTTAGATCATCATAATGATGATGGGGTGATGATAACTCCACCTACTGGCTCCAGAAGTTGAGGAAATCCTGCCAAGTACCTAACTGATCTAGACTTTGCTGATGACTTAGGAGTACTCTCAGAATCACTAGAGGGAGCCCAACGGCTCCTCAGTTCATTAGAACATGCTGCTTCTAGTGTTGGTCTTTTTATTAACTCCGTCTTTTTATTAACTCCAGAAAGACTAAAGTTTTGACAGTTAACTTTGAATGTCCTCAGCAAGTCTCTGATCGGATGAGCATAAGCTCAAAAGATGGTATGCTTGAGCATGTGGATGACTTCTGTTACCTGGGATCATGGATCCGGAAGTCAGGTGAGGACCTTCGAATACGTAAGGGAAATGCATGGGCAGCCTTGAATAGGCTTTCCAGGATTTGGAAGTCACCGAGAATTAATCGGACAATTAAGGTCCGATTATTTAGAGCAGCAGTAGTTCCAGTACTCCTCTGTGGGAGTCCATGCTGGGCTCTAACTGCTGAGGACACCAAATCTCTGGATGGCACCTTCACAAGAATGTTACGCCGGGTTCATTGTGTCAAGTACAATGCACACATCTCCAACCAGACACTATATAACATTGAAGGTGTCTCATTGGTTCCCCCAAGCTTGACACTAGAACAAAATCGCCTCCGCTTTGCAGGACATTGCTTTCGCCGTGAGGACCAGCCAGTGCATAATCTTGTACTTTGGCAGCCTTATGGAGTAAATAAGCATGGTGGACAGCCCAGGACTTTCTTGAGACGCATCTTAAAGGACACTGGCCTTGAAGATGCGGATGATCTAGCAAATGTCATGGGTGATAGGGAGTTGTGGCGGTGCAATTTTGTCGATAAGCCGGCACAGCATTCTTAAAAATGCAGGTGCAATGCAGCATGCCGATCCTGTAGTAGTAGTAGGGGGTACTGAGAGGACCAAGTTGGGACCCCACATGTCATTCTTCGCCGATGTTCCTGTTTGTTTCCTACTCTACGACATCACCAGCCCCAAGTCATTCAAATCCCTTGAGCGCTGGAGAGACGAATACATATACAACTCCTACCTGGACAGAGACGATGTGGTAATGGTGGTTGTAGGGACCAAAGATGACAAAGTCAATAAAAGTCGGGTAGTAATGGATAGTACTAGATAGTGACAACAGTCGAAAACAGGCGAAACAATGCGAAAACAGTTGGAATGTAGGGAAAACAGACGAAAACAGTTAGATCGTTTAAAAATAATCATCCATGCATCCAGGTGAAAAGAGATATCGAAGTTACCTAGGTTTAATAATAGATTTAAAATTTAGTGGCATTTATAATGTCGCTAACTTAAGATGACGTTCTACCCATAACCCATGTACAATAACATTGATTACCCGTTGCATGATTATGGAATACTCCAGTACTGCAGTAAGCCTACAGAGTATAGTATTCTACTACTAGTATCGGCATGCTGCATTGCAGCTGCATTTTTAAGAATGCTGTGCCGGCTTGTCGATAAAATTGCGCCGCCACAACTCCCTATCACCCATGACATTTGCTAGATCATCCGCATCTTTAAGGCCAGTGTCCTTTAAGATGCGTCTCAAGAAAGTCATGGGCTGTCCACCATGCTTATTCACTCCATGAGGCTGCCAAAGTACAAGATTATGCACTGGCTGGTCCTCACGGCGAAAGCAATGTCCTGCAAAGCGGAGGCGATTTTGTTCTAGTGTTAAGCTTGGGGGAACCAATGAGACACCTCCAATGTTATATAGTGTCTGGTTGGAGATGTGTGCATTGTACTTGACACAATACGGATGTACTTGACGTATAGTATTCAGTAAGTCTATTATACAGGCACCCGTACCGGCACCGATAGAAGAAGAAGTTGAAGTACGAAGTTCCGGTATCTTCGCTTCCAGCGGTTTCGCCATTATCAGAACAAACAAAATTATTTAATGCTGAAAATGAAATAGGCCTATGAGCTATGTATTTTATGTTCCTAGTATCGTTCTTACAGACATGGAGTTCAGACTTAGGCCTACAGTACTAGCTACTACTACTGTATAACAATCAATAAAGTGCATCTCTGCAATAATAATAAATTCAATACGGTACTTCCCAACCGGTACGGACACAGTAACTACAACAGGTACCGGTACGGCAGTACGGGCACTGATATGAGCAGTGTTATTGTACATGGGTAGAGCGTCATCTTAATTTAACGACATCATAAGTTAGCGACATTTTAAATGCCACTAAATTTTAAATGTATTATTACACCTAGTTAACTTCGATCTCTTTTCACCTGAATGCATGGATGATTATTTTTAAACGATCTAACGGTTTTCGACTGTTTTCCCTAAATTCCAACTGTTTTCGCCTGTTTTCGACTGTTGTCACGATCTAGTACTATCCGCTAATAATCTCTAAATTAAATTAAATAAATAAAAATTAATGATATAGTGTCTTCATGCACTACCCGATAGGGCGATAAAGAATGATTTAAGAATATTTAAAAATATGTCGAAATTTTTTTTATAATCTATTATAATGCACCATTAAATGGTGTTTCCAAATCTGAAAACCGCTATTTAACAGCTCTTTTAGTTTTTAAGTTATAACAATTTCCATTTAGGGATTCCAATTGAAATTACTATTACTATGTATAATGAAAGGTCGATTATCTCCAAATATTTTTTTTATGAAATTGTCAACTTCAAAACCCTACTACTTCTACAATTTTTGAGCAATTAGTCTGAAACTTTCTGTGGGTGTCTACATAGCCACCCTGCATAAAAGTATTAGACAACTTTTCGAAATTATTTGTTAATAAAATTTAATACTATTTATAACAAACCTAAAAATTAGGCATAAATTTGCAGCGCCACCTAGCGGTGCAGAATTATTTTCACAAAATTTTGCCTGATAGTTATGTTGCCCCATCTTTGATCTATCATATAAAAAAACTTTCATGTGATTAGATTCAAAACTGAAAAAGCCTTATGGTTTTAAGCGCAACCAAGTTTTTTTGTTGTTAACTAGTATTAACTAATATTAAATAGTGAAAAATAAAAATTTTCTAACCTGTCATGTAGAATAGCATCTTAGGCACTTATATTCCAAATTATATCCAAAACCAAACAATTTTGAAACGCTGAGAGTGATAAATCGAAGAGTTGTCCGAAAATGGTGTACCCCCCCCCCCCCCCCCCCCCCCCCCTTAAACTCAAAATGAGAAAAGAAAATTTTAATCAATAATTAGGTTTGAATCAAACCTAATCATAATTTTAGCCACATTATCAAACCCAAGATTAAACTATTATTATATATATATTCTATATTTTATTCTATATATTCTATAATGATTTATTTAATGAACGCATTGCTGCTTTGATTAGGCCTATTGATTTGATTCTACATCGGCAGGTCAGGTCAGGTCAGGTCCCCAGATCCTGCTACCACTATGGCAGTAATGTGGTACTACCTGTAGCTGTCAGCCCAGTAGGGCAGGCCCGATAAGCATAGCCTATTCATTATTTAGTTGATCAAGAGTGGGTTGGTTTAGCCCCGTCAACTAAATAAGTCATTGAGGGCTATAGCGCCTAGGGCACCATTGAAGGAAAAGGCTTGATACGCATCTGCATTAGAGATGATACACGCCCCGCCCTGTCTATACTGGATGCTCCTATACCAGTGTTAGGTAACCTATCCCAGGAGGCACACTTGGTTCAGGGTGTAACAAAAGGACCCCTACAGTCGGCAGCAGGGCTGTAGGCCATGGATAGGTGGAAGGTAATCAACCAATGGCTAGACATGCTGACAAGGTCGGCGGAAGGTAATCAACCAATGGCGACCTACTGCGAAGACGCTTGTAGGAGTTGCGACCACAAGCGGTTTACTCCCGCAACTGAAAGATATGAGTATGAGAACCCTCCAGGAGAAATACCGGCTCGGTCGTCGCCCGGGTCAAGGACCGCGTCCATCAGTGGTACACCAGACTGGGGTCGATAAATTGGCTACTGTAACAGAAGACAGAGAAGAAAGAAGAACCAACCTGTTGAAATGTAAAAAGACAATAAAGATTGCTACAATGAACGCACGCAGGCTGAAAGCACTTACCAAACAGAGTGACATGGTCGCTCTGGCAATGGAATATAACATCGACATCATCTGCATCCAAGAACATCGGATTTGTCATGAAGACACTGCCATGAAGTACAATGACATTGGAAATGGATGGACGTTAGTAACAAGCTCAGCATTAAGAAACTCGGCCAATACATCAATTGGTGGAGTAGGAATTATGCTATGCCCATTTGCACTTAAGACCCTAAACAACATCGAATCTATAAATTCCAGGGTTATGATCGCAACATTTGATGGGAATCCCAAGACAACAGTTATATGTTACTACAGTCCAACCAATGCATCAGAGCCAGGACAAGCAGTTAAAGGACAGTATAAAGGACATTCCGAAACACAATGTCGAATAATTGCTGGTGACCTGAATGCGCAAATTGGCCCAGAAGACATCAAGGGTTACACCTATAACACCAGTTCTAACAGAAATGGGTACTTACTTTTAGACCTAATGGAAGAATGTGAATTGATACCAACAAACAACACATTCGAAAAGAGTAAGGGGAAGCCTTTCAATACCCTAATGGAACCTAAGCACAACTGGATTACATCCTTATAAATAAAAAGTGGAGAAACAGCATGATCAACTGCGAGGCATACAGCTCGTTCAACCTAATTGGTTCGGACCACAGAATTGTGACTGCAAAGATCAGACTCAGGTTGAGAACCAGTAAACCCAGGACAAGCAAGCAAATCAAATATGACTGGGAGAAACTCAGAACTGACAATGCTGTAAAGGATGCTTATACACTAGAACTTCAAAACCGCTTTGAAGCACTTCAGTCAATGGATGAAGACCAATCCATCAATTCAATATACCAAAATAAAATAACAGCCCACAAGGAATCAGCTAAGAGGCATGTCCCCCAGAAACCCAAACGAAAACAGTATGTGCCATGGCAAAACTCTGAGGTTACTTGTAAGAGAGAAGATCTTAAGATTTCCTACAAATTTAAAACCGAACAACCGAAAACATTAACAAGGTTGAGAAAGCTAAGGACGATCTTAAATTAGCCTACAAAATCAGTCAGGAAAAGTACATACAGGATAAAACTGAAGCAATTACAACTGCTCACATACACTAACAATCAAGACTTACCTGGCAAACTGTAAATGAGGTATCTGGTCGGAAAAGTTGTGCAAAGGGGCGCCTCAAAGCTGATAGTCCTTAAGAACGTGTTGGGAAGTGGAAAATCACTTCAGCAACTTGCTTGGGCAGCCACCAAACATTGAGGTCAGCCCTACAAGGAAAATATCAACTCCGAACTCCAAAGAAGCATTAAAAGCATGTCCAATAATAAAGCGAGTGGATTAGATGAAATCCCAGCAGAGGTATGGAAAACCAGAGTGCTAAACAGACCATTATTGAATGTTTGCAACCGGATGTTAAAAGGGGAAAAGCCACCACCAATTTGGACTAAATGTCAACTAAAGCCTCTCCCCAAGAATGGAGACCTTGGCATACCAACAAACTATCGTGGGATCTGCCTGCTTGTGGTAGCTGCCAAAATATACAATAAAATGATTCTATATAGGATTAGGTCTCACATAGAGAAACTACTGCATAAGAGCCAAAACAGATTTCGACCAAGTAGATCAACAATAGCTCAGATACTTGCACTACGGAGACTGATTGAAGGAATTAAGTCAAAGAATCTCCCCGCAGTCATGACTTTTGTGGACTTCAAGAAGGCATTCGACTCCATCCATAGAGGTAAAAGGCTTGAAATCCTAAGAGCTTATGGAATACCAGAAGTAATTGTTGCTGGCATTGGATTGTTATATTGTGACACAGAAGCACAGGTACTCTCACCAGATGGTGAAACTGAGTTTTTCTCAATCCAGGCTGGCGTACTGCAAGGTGGCACATTAGCACCATTACTGTTTGTAATTGTGGTGAATTACGCAATGAGGACGGCCACAAAGGGTGAAGATCTGGGATTCACACTTCAAGAACGCAGAAGTAGTAGATATCCAGCAACTACAGTCACAGACACCGACTTTGCGGATGTCATCGCCCTGCTCTCTAATACGCTAGCAGAAGGCACAGCTTCTACTAAATAAAGTGGAGAGGGCTGATAAGGAGGTTGGATTGCATATAAATGCTACAAAGACCGAATTCATGACCTTTAATGTTGATGGAAACTTGACAACCATTGATAATAATCATCTAAGGAAGGTCGATGACTTCCAGTACCTTTTGGATCATGGATAGAGAGTAGCAAAAAGGACATAGAAGTTAGGAAAGCAAAGGCTTGGGTAGCTCTATCAAAAATGGATACCATCTGGAAATCAGATCTCCCCAGGCACCTGAAGACTAAGTTCTTTCGAGCCACAGTGGAAAGTGTATTTTTATACGGGGGTGAGACCTGGACACTGACTAAATCATTTGAATAACGAATTGATGGTTGCTACGCAAGACTACTAAGGGCAGCCCTAAACATCAGCTGAAAACAACACACGACAAACGCCGAGCTTTAAGGTACAATACCACCTGTATCAACCACCCTCCGTGAATGCAGATTAAGATTCAGTGGGCACTGCTGGCGAAGTAAAGACGATGTCATACCAGATCTACTTCTCTGGCAACCAACTCATGGAAAGCGTAGTCGTGGACGACTGGCCATAACATATATAGATCAACTTGAAAGGGATACTGAACTTGGGAGAAACGAAATTGCGATAACTATGGAGAATCGGGAAGCCTGGATGGATCTCATTTCCACTGTCCGAGTTCGCTTGACCTAGTAGTAGTAGTATATCGGCAGGCCGGTAATTACAACTACTGACCAAATTGTTACCAGTACAGACCGGTATGGATCAACCGTACTGAGGTCACTGCTACAGCTTTTACATACCTAGCGTCTGACCGTCGGTAGCTACCACCACAACGATAACCGTTGCTTTCAAAACTTCTACCTACCATTCCAACCAGCCTAGACCGTACATTCCTGCATTCAGGCATTCGTTTTTTCTTGCACCGGTATTACAAACCCCAGAACCGGGCTGGCAAGACAGCAGGCAGCAGTGTAGGAGGGAAATAGGCCTTCCCTGCCACACTAGGCCTACAGTAACTACGAACATTTCTACCAGTACATTGCTATTGCAGCTTTTTAATAAATACCTTCAATAATACATTCTATATCAATAAACTTTTTAATTAATTCCCTAACACAATTGTTTGCCATTACATACAACCAGCTTGTAGGCTACTTATTGTGCTTCTTCATATTGTTCCTATAAATACAGCTACATATATATTACTTCCAACTGCTGCCTATTGGCCACAAGTCCCTAAAAGGTGCCACCCTGCTCCATAGCGCGGGAAATTCAAATGATTGAAAGACATGTAATTTGTACTGGAAAGGGTGGCAGATCATATCTGCTACCTATATTTTGGCGGTAAATTCAAATCTGTTTTAACGTTGAATACATGAATAGAGTAAGACTAAATGTAATTCATTGAATCAGAATAAATTATTTCTTATCGGTTTAACTCACTCATCCGTTATTGTTGTTGTTTTATCTATTCTGGGACTTCGAGCAGCACGTGAACAACTAAACCTGCACGTTAACTAGTCTGGGGCATCGAGCAGCACGTGAACAACTAAACTGGCTGTTACCTAGTCTGGGACTTCGAGCAGCACGTGAACAACAAACCAGACTGGTTAACTAGTCTGGGACTTCGAGCAGCACGTGAACAACTAAGCTGACTGGTTAACTAGTCTGGGACTTCGAGCAGCACGTGAACAACTAAGCTGACTGGTTAACTAGTCTGGGACTTCGAGCAGCACGTGAACAACTAAAGCAGCACGGTTAACTAGTCTGGGAGCTTCGAGCAGCACGTGAACAACTAAGCTGACTGGTTAACTATAGTCTGGGACTTCGAACAAAATTGCAAATTGAGGAGGGGGGGGGGGGATCGGGGGATTTGGCTTAACTTCTATCAGTAAAATGTAAAGAACATTTATTATTTGCTTGTATCAGTTATAATTACATCAGAACATTATAAATATAACAATATAGCAGGGAACTGATAGTAAAATATATCGCAGGTAAGCCTACTGTAATAACAATAGGTGTATAGTATAATGCTTCTGCCTATACTGCTATATCTGTCCCAGACATGTACCAGACTAGTTAACCAGTCAGCTTAGTTGTTTACGTGCTGCTCGAAGTCCCAGACTTGTTAACCAGCCAGTTTAGTTGTTCACGTGCTGCTCGAAGCCCCAGACTAGTTAACGTGCTGGTTTAGTTGTTCACGTGCTGCTCGAAGTCCCACAATAGATAAATCAACAACATTACCGGATGAGTGAGTTAAACCGATAATAAATAATTTATTCTGATTCAATGAATTACATTGGCAGATTGGTCTTACTCTATTAATGTATTCAATGTTAAAACAGATTTGAATTTACCGCCAATATATAGGTGGCAGATCTGATCTGCCACCCTTTCCAGTACTAATAACATGTCTTCCAATCATTTGAATTTCCCGCGCTATGGAGCAGGGTGGCACCTTTTAGGGACTTGTCCTATTGGCCTATTCTATTGACATGCACCGGTATTTTAGTACCATTTTCTCATTACTGCTTGTCGTACTGTATCACTATAAAGCAAGCCTTGCATGTGATGTAATTTGTGATATACAGCAGTACAGTAGAGTCCAGTACTCTACTGTACTGAGTTGTACTGCACGGTTGGGCTGAACCAACGTTTTATAAAATAAAAATGCCCAAACTAACTGATTTCATTTTTTGGTACACTTCAACACCCTGATTCCGACCCTGATATTTTCAAAATCTTTTGCTGGTGTCTTTTTCTTAAAATTACAAAATAAATTAGTAATACTATTTATAATAATGCTATATATATTATAAAAAATGCCCAGACCAAAATATAGCATTTTTCGAGACTTTTAATCACCTGGTTCAGAATCTGTTAATTTTATAATATTTCATCAGTGTCTTTTAGAGTAATTAAATATTTAATAATATTAATATTATATTAACAAACTGGGTAATACATTTAATTGTAGTGAATATCAACTTACCGTATACTGCTATTGCACTGATATTTGTCTCACTGTAGCTGTAGCATACTGGCATAGACCTCTAAATTACAGTATTAAGTCTGTGAATCCAGATGTGCTTGCTGGCAAAGTGTTGTTCTGTTGTTAGGTCCCATGGGAAGTTCGGGCGCAGGCGCAGTACTATAGGTGGTAGGGCCCACCATAAATTCGCCTACAATAACTAACAACTGCACTGGGTACTGAACTTAACTGCATAATCTCGTTTCATACTGACATGTGTTAACTTTTCTTTATTGTCTTGATACCCAACCAACCCCAACACAAAGAATCCATCCCGCTTACCAGCTTACATGTATTTTTATTTACATTTATGCCCTATAAATTGCTATACTTATCACAAACTGAACTATATCTATATTAATAAAACAATTTTGACTATTCTTCTGTTCTCTGCTGATGGTAAAATAATTATAATGAGTAATGGTACGCGAGTCAGAAACCCAGTGGGTCAAACAACAGGAAGAGGTGTAGGTCTAGAAAACAGTCCCACAAAAAGTTCAATTAATTAATTATTTTCTCTAAGGGGGGGTGGGGGTAGGGAGAGGGGGGGGGGGGGGCGCCAAAATCGTAGCGGGGCCCCCCCTGCCACAAACATCAGCTACGCCACTGTACACTGGTACTCATTACTGATATAAAGAGCAATACTTGTCAGACTACTGGTGGTAGGCCTAGATCTACAGCCAAATAAACATTTATATACATACAATGGCAGCGGCAGCCCCTGTATATACAAGGCTGTTTATATTTAAACCTTTCAAACAAACAGACAAATGGAGCGTCTATATAACCATGATTTTAACAATTATAAATTCTGTCAGAATACCAGATGACAGTAACCCCGAAGAAGAAAAAAGGAAAATTCTAATTTCAAATTGTGGAACTGACCTCCTTGAAATAATAATAGATATTATTTACCCAGTAGACATCAATGATTCTACATTTACAGTCATTATAGATGCTCTCAATGATTATTTTCAATCATCCATAAACGAAGAGGCTGAAGTACGCAAATTTATTAGATTGCAGCAATTGCCTGCAGAATCTGTAACTGATTTTGTTAAACGTCTACACTCTGGGTCACGCTACTGTAAATTTGGAACAAGCCTGGACAGCAGGCTGAAAGAACAATTGCTTGCAGGCATAGCGAATGAATCTATAGCTACAGAATTGCTACCACGATTTAAGTTGCCCGAAATTATGAAGAGGCATGCAATTTTGCAAAACGAGATATAGACGGGTTAACACGGTACAAATGTCTAAACTAAACTCAAACTATGGGGCTTCTGAGCCGCATAATTATAAAATTAGTAGTTTTTCACAAATTCAATGATTACGTTGTAATAAAAAAAGGCATGTGAAAAGTTGTGAAAGTTGCCAGAGATGTGTGAAAGAGGTTCATGTCACAACATGTCCAATGCCAGAACCAATAGAACCATTTGAAAGAATACATCTTGACTTTGCAGAATACGAATCGACAATCTTCTTAGGAATACTGTAGACTGTGCCAAGACAAAATGGTCTCGAATTATTGTTCCCAACAAAGCAACAGCAGCTATAAATAGTCATCACTGATAGGTACTGTACATGTATTCATCCGTTCTGCTTTACTTTCTGCCGTCATACTATCAGTATGGAACTACAGACAGACGAAGACAGAAGAGAGAGACAGACAGAATTTGATTTTTATAGACGTATAGATATTTAAATATGTTACTGGAAATAAAATGGACATACAGTAAGAGTAGAAGTCATTATTGCACGATTCGATTTGCACGGTAACTCTAAAACATAGAATATTACTAGTATATATACTGTCACACGCGAAGTATCTGGACGTTTTATTATTTAAGTTTAATTAACTTTCTACATTCATTTTGTATATATTCAATAAGACGTACTAACTTATGCATCGCCTTTTGCCTTTGTACATTGTTGGTTCGTAACCTTCTTGGCATTTGCAAAGATTTTTTGAAGATTGTTCTTCTTCACATCCCGTACAAAATGGATCGCCTATTCCTGGTTCACATTCGTAACCTACAAATCAAAAGGATTATACTATAAATGGACTTCTGCATTCATTCATTCACTTCTCACTCACCTATACAATGTCCTTCGTATACGCCCCCTTGTGTATAGGATGTGTTTCAAACATCGCACTCACCTATACAATGTCCTTCGTATACGCCACCTAGTGTATCGTGTGTGTATCAAACTTCTCACTCACCTAGACAATGTCCTTCGTATACGCCCCCTTGTGTATAGGATGTGTTTCAAACATCGCACTCACCTATACAATGTCCTTCGTATACGCCACCTAGTGTATCGTGTGTGTATCAAACTTCTCACTCACCTAGACAATGTCCTTCGTATACGCCCCCTTGTGTATAGGATGTGTATCAAACATCGCACTCACCTATACAATGTCCTTCGTATACGCCACCTAGTGTATCGTGTGTGTATCAAACATCACACTCACCTATGCAATGGCCTTCGTATACGCCCCCTCGTGTGTCGTGTGTGTATCCAACATCGCAGATCATATAATCATTGATATCGCGTAAACTAAATGTTTTACAGAATGGGTAGTTCGCAACACATTGTGTAGCTAAAAATAATTGATAAAATAGCTATAATATAACAACTGCAATATCATGTAATCGCTGTAGGAGATTTAATGGTATAAACTTACTGAACCTGGGATATTTTACATTATTTTCAATTTACTTTATATTTATATTTTTATATATATATTTATAATTTACTTTATTTTCATTCAAACGAAATTATGAAAAGAAAATTAGCAATATTAATATTAGTAAAATATCGATTAGAAATATTAATTAGAAATTAGAATATTATGTTTAAATGTAGTATGATATCTTGTTAATCACCTTTATATAAAAGTTATTGTGTTTGTATGCTTTAGAAATTGCTTCATATTTCACAGGGATTGTATATTATTATCTATTGTACGTTATTCCACATTGTAGGTGTAAGTAGGCCCATAATTATTTTCAATTGGCACTTTTTGAATGTGCATATAGCTTTATATATTAAATATTTATTTACAATTTCAATTTGGTATAAAGGTTTAAATAAATGTTTATGACTCAAGAGTAGTTTGTAGAGAGAGTAGTATTATACTCGATATACGTGATCAATAACGTGACCAGTAATGTGATCAATAACGTGACCAGTAATGTGATCAATAACGTGACCTACGATCTTGCCATTGTTGCGCATCGCCAATGTACCGATCTGAGGAGTTTGTTTAATGAACGAATGTAGTTCAAGTAAATTCAAATAAAACCACGAGGACCAAAACACTGTAAAGTACTTGTATATAAACCAACGGCGTCGATATTTACCGAGACATGTTTTGTCCCACTGCAATGTAAATCCCGATTCGCAGAAACATTTAACTTCTCCAAGAGTTGGACGATATGTGCAGGAGCATTTAGGATAACCAGCTTCACATTCATCTGCAATAAAAATAATATAAATTGTTTGGCATAAAAAATATAATAAGACGAATAAAATAAAGATACAGTAGTAACATTTTTTGTGTCAGGTATTTATTTGGTATTTGTAAAAATGATTTTAAACAAAATTTGAAATGCTTGCTAATTTATGTTAGGAGGGATATCAGACTAAACAATCTGCAATATATCGCATGGGATTTAGCAGGCGCCCTTTAAGTACTGTAGTTAAATATATTCTATTTCAAAATTTTATTTATTTTCAGGAAATTGCCTTTAGATTAATTGCCTTTAGATTAATTGCCTTTAGATTAATTGCCTTTAGACGTCACCGATCCACTAATAATTTGTTTTATTACCTGTACAATAGTACTGATAACCTCTCTAGATGTACACGTGCTCCAATAATTACCTGTACAATAGTACTGATAACCTCTCTAGATGTACACGCGCTCCAATAATTACCTGTACAATAGTACTGATAATCTCTCTAGATGTACACGTGCTCCAATAATTACCTGTACAATAGTACGGACCCGGCTGAATTTCACTAGATGTACACGTGCTCTCATGTTTAACACACATCCTTCCTTGAAACACATCTGTTGTGACAACATTGGAAACGGTGCCTTCTTTGCACCTACATTTCGAACGACCCTTAAAAATTAACAAATCAATTAATTAATATATATAAAACTATATATAGGGGGAAGTCCCAACCACCACTAATCTGAACCTCAACAATAGGAGCCTAACAATAGGTTCAACAAAGATATTCTATACAATGGAACTTTAACTAATTTACATAAATAGATATTGGTATTAGACCCTCTTATGTTATAACTCTTATACACAGTAATTTGATGCCACTTAAAATATTTTACCGCTGAAGAGCCATTAGGGCCAAATGCATTCGGTTTATTTTATATATATTTTAATAAAAAATTATTTTACTGTGATAATTATTTTACTTTATACAAATAAATTATATTTTTACTGTGATATTAAATTAATAAAAACTGTTACTGGCTAAAAACTTTTTTGATTTATATTATAAAACTATTAATTAATAAAATATTAAAATTATGGATTGAGAAATATAAACCAACGACCGAACCAATCAGCAGCACAACAAGTTATGTACAGTAGCACACTAGTAATCGCACTGTACCATGATTATGTACAACATTACCATTACTCATGATTGCATGATCTGTTACATGTCGAAATAAAGCAAGTAAAATAAACCAACAGGTATTAATAGTCATTAATACTGTAATGAGTCATTACGAACCTGGGTTACAGACAAAGAATCACAATCGTCGCATATCTTGTTTATTTGGTCAAGATCAGTTTCAGCACCGTTGTGAGTAGCATCCACCCACCCCTGGTTCGCTGGTTCACAGAAGTATCCTGAAAAATAAAAGAATATTGCCGCAGCCTATCACATTCGGCAATATCAGACACGAAACTACCCTACAGTATTGTATGTACAACACATCACTTGTAGTATACTTTTGCAGCTTGTATATTCATAGCAATGACTCTCTGTACATCCAATTCGAAATATAATTTTAGGTAAGTTTAGGTAGTTTCTTCAGTCGTAAAGTTGATGATGGGATTACCCTAAATGTCTTAGGATATATTTCCCGTGTGGTTACCCAGAACTACACGAAACTGAAACTCATTTTCAGTAAATTCCATTTAAGGACACAGGCATAGATGAGACCTGGTCTTATAGTAGAGTACAATTAATTACATACTAGGTTCAGTTTAAAGCCTCGCACTTTATGTATAAAAGGAACAGTGGAGTCAGATACCAAGTGTTTTACTTTATGTCCAGTAACTGATGTCTATGAGCCATTTTTACAGTACTTTTTACGGATTACGTTTTATCCAGAGATGAGTCGAAATATTTATTATGCTATGTGTCTTTACTAAATATGTTTGTACAGTATACAATTCATATTAAAGTTCTTTTTGTTTATAATAATATGGTCTATCCAAAAGGTATAAATTAATGGTGATGTATGTTCTTTTGTGGCTGTATCTAATAGCAACTACTAACTTCTACTACTGCTATAAAAACTAAAAAAAATAGTACAAAAAACAAAAACAAAGAATTCATCATGTATATAAACTCACCAATACAATATCCAGTATTTATAGGATCACTAATGTAGCCAATCTGACAGCGACAAGGATATGATTCATGCTCGGGGTCGCACTGACACCATGGGGTACCGCGCTTGCATTCAACCCCTGTAAGATCAAACAATGAAACGGTAATAGCTAAAGTTATTAAAATGGGTGCATGATAATACTGTTCTATAAGAATGTATTGTTGGTAAACTTACTGCGACAAGCTCTGTCCCTGGTATGTTGGTGGGTTGGTTCGCAGTCGCATACAGACGAGGAAAATGGATCGGAGGAACACCGACAGTGGGGAAAGCCGGGCCGACAATGAGCTGAAAAAATTAAATAAGATTAAACAGGACCTCAAATTTACCAATATAAAAGAAATTCCAATTGTACAAGTTTATGCTTGTCATGGTTGTTCATATTAAGGACTCCATCAACAGCCTAATTGATGTTATGTTGATGTGATGATGTTATGTAAGAGTTAGTAGCTATTGATGCTAAAGCAAAATACATGATTGTTTAAATGGTAAAGATGGTAAAACGTTCACGCTTACAAACCTTCACATGTCCTTCCCTGCATCATATGGTGACCTTCACTGCACCCACAAAAACTGCCCATCGCGTTACAGTAGCAGTTGGGGGCAGTAACATACGGTGAACATAAGGGTCCGCAAGTTGGTTGAGAGGAAGACGTGGGGAAATCATAGAAAGCAGTGGGGTCATCGCATCTCTCTGTAACAATAATTTAATATTAGATAATAAACATATAATAAACATATCCGCACAAAATCTAAAACTAAGAATGTAATGCAGTATCTGACAACACTGACACAAACATACACTCTCACCCTTACAATGACTGACAGGTTGATGTCCAATGCTCATACAGTACCGTAGGTCAGCAGTGAGCTTGGTGGAGTTAGTGAATAAACTCAAAAACGTCCATTGAGTCGGTCCGTAGTTTCGACGGCCATAGTTTAACGAGTTCAATTTCAAATTGTAGGATCAATAAATCGAATCATTCCTGATGATGGGTGCTGTGTTACTCTAAGTTCATCAGCAACAACGGTGGTACAGGGAATAGTATATTTGGAAGTTAAAGATAGCGGATTCTTGTCCTTATGAATGAGACCCCATTTATCACCAGCTTGATCCATCAAAATTATTATCCCTGTACTGGTCTCTGCTCCTGTAACAGGTTGTTGAATTATGTTAAGTCTATACTTGGTATTAACCAATCATCTTATATACACTATGGCTGAAAATCCACCCAATTCAATCTATCACAAATTATATCTACTATCCCAAAGCCTCTCTCCACACAAATACGTTCTTGGTTTAGTAAAGTATCTCTCAAACAAACTGGCAGAAAATGTGATGTTCACAGTTTCGAAATTGGAATAAAAATAAATAAAGATAGGAAAAATGCTTTCAACATTTCAACTTTGGCCTTTATGAGGTTACAAATGGAATGCTACATACAATATGACTACACAGCTTCCCAGTTAGCTTCTTGAACTGCATCCCAACCAAAAAAACAACCCATTCTCACCAGTATCGCTCTCCCCCTCATAATCAGACCTTCCTGGTGACCCACGGTTTGGGCTAGAAAGGTCATCAGGAAAGAGAGTGAAACAATTATTGTTGGCCACTGTCTCATCCATTCTGTATCATTCCAGTCTTAATTTAATTACATTCAATATATTGCAATGCATGTCCTTCCATTGCCTCCCAGTCCAACAATTGTTCATCCTGATCGGCCCTGCCCAAAATTACATCACAGATTACATGTGTCAGTCAGGATATTCTTCAAACTGAATGAAGGCCCCAGATGATCGATTCTTGGCACCTCATCACAATCAATGAGTATTGATAGTTAAGGCAAGGCTCGCATGTTCCCCCATTTAAGGACGACTTCTCGGTATGGCGGAAGTTTCTTCATAAAATCGTTTTGTTCGCAATAAAGGCACAAACTGCGGAAAGCTGTTCTACTACCATCCATAAATCATCTCACTATCTAACCCTATTCTTTACTCTCCCAAGCCAAGTATAAACCAGGTATCATGGTTGGGTGAGGGAGGTTCCATTGGGGTTTAGCAAAAAACGCGCTGTTCTGGGACATGAACTTCATGGTGGAAGTCCGTCGGTGTAAGTACAGTACGTGGGCACGCTGAACCAACAAACCAAGTACCAAAAATATGGAAAAAGAGAGTATTACCTCATCATTACTTCAGTAGCAAGCAGCAGCATGTGGTCTAGAGGTGACATTCCTGGTACGATCCGTACATGGGGCAGCACTGCATGGGCACAATGCTTTAAAATGCTGCAGCCTAGCCCAATTTGTGGAAGATCGCCCATGGTGGTGAACAAGCATTCCTTTAGGAAACAGACTGGTTGGGTTTACTGTGGAAGATCACCCATAGTGGTGGTGAACAGGTATTCCTTTAGGAAACAAAGTGGAAGTGTTTACTGTGGAAGATCACCCATGGTGGTGAACAGACATTCCTTTAGGAAACAGAGTGGAAGGGTTTACTGTGGAAGATCACCCATGGTGGTGAACAGGCATTCCTTTAGGAAACAGAGTGGAAGGGTTTACTGTGTGGAAGATCAGCCATCGTGGTGAACAGGCATTCCTTTAGCAAACAGAGTGGAATGGTTGACTGTGGAAGATCACCCATGGTGGTGAACAGGCATTCCTTTAGGAAACAGAGTGGAAGGGTTTACTGTGAAAGAACACCCATGGTGGTGAACAGGAATTCCTTTAGGAAACAGAGTGGACGGGTTTACTGTGAAAGATCACCCATGGTGGTGAACAGGCATTCCTTTAGGAAACGGAGTGGAAGGGTTTACTGTGGGAGATCACCCATTGTGGTGAACAGGCATTCCTTTAGGAAACAGAGTGGAAGGATTTACTGTGGAAGATCACCCATGGTGGTGAACAGGCATTCCTTTAGGAAACAGAGTGGAAGGGTTTACTATGGAAGATCACTCATGGTGGTGACCAGGTATTCCTTTAGTAAACAGAATGGAAGGGTTTACTGTTAAGATCACCCATGGTGGTGACCAGGCATTCCTTTGGGAAACAGAGTGGAAGGGTTTACTGTGGAAGATCACCCATGGTGGTGGTGAACAGGTATTCCTTTAGGAAACAAAGTGGAAGTGTTTACTGTGGAAGATCACCCATGGTGGTGAACAGACATTCCTTTAGGAAACAGAGTGGAAGGGTTTACTGTGGAAGATCACCCATGTTGGGAACAGGCATTCCTTTAGGAAACAGAGTGGAAGGGTTTACTGTGGAAGATCACCCATGGTGGAACAGTCATTCATTAGGAAAAATAGTGGAAGGGTTTACTGTGGAAGATCACCCATGGTGGTGAACAGGCATTCATTTAGGAAACAGAGTGGAAGGGTTTACTGTGAAAGAACACTCATGGAGGTGAACAGGCAACCCCTTTAGGAAACAGAGTGGACGGGTTTACTGTGAAAGATCACCCATGGTGGGGAACAGGCATTCCTTTAGGAAACGGAGTGGAAGGGTTTACTGTGGAAGATCACCCATGGTGGTGAACAGGCATTCCTTAAGGAAACAGAGAGGAAGGGTTTACTATGGAAGATCACTCATGGTGGTGACCAGGTATTCCTTTAGTAAGCAGAATGGAAGGGTTTACTGTTAAGATCACCCATGGTGGTGACCAGGCATTCCTTTGGGAAACAGAGTGGAAGGGTTTATTTACTGTGGAAGATCACCCATGGTGGTGGTGAACAGGTATTCGTTTAGGAAACAAAGTGGAAGTGTTTACTGTGGAAGATCACCCATGGTGGTGAACATACATTCCTTTAGGAAACAGAGTGGAAGGGTTTACTGTGGAAGATCACCCATGTTGGTGAACAGGCATTCCTTTAGGAAACAGAGTGGAAGGGTTTACTGTGGAAGATCACCCATGGTGGAACAGTCATTCATTAGGAAAAATAGTGGAAGGGTTTACTGTGGAAGATCACCCATGGTGGTGAACAGGCATTCCTTTAGGAAACAGAGTGGAAGGGTTTACTGTGAAAGAACACTCATGGAGGTGAACAGGCATTCCTTTAGGAAACAGAGTGGACGGGTTTACTGTGAAAGATCACCCATGGTGGTGAACAGGCATTCCTTTAGGAAACGGAGTGGAAGGGTTTACTGTGGAAGATCACCCATGGTGGTGAACAGGCATTCCTTTAAGAAACAGAGAGGAACGGTTTACTATGGAAGATCACTCATGGTGGTGACCAGGTATTCCTTTAGTAAACAGAATGGAAGGGTTTACTGTGGAAGATCACCCATGGTGGTGAACAGGCATTCGTTTGGGAAACAGAGTGGAAGGGTTTACTGTGGAAGATCATACATGATGGTTAACAGGCATTCCTTTGGGGAACAGAGTGGAAGGGTTTACTGTGGAAGATCACACATACATGGTGGTGAACAGGCATTCCTTTAGGAAACAGAGTGGAAGGGTTTACTGTGGAAGATCACCCATGGTGGTGAACAGGCTTTCCTTTAGGAAACAGAGTGGAAGGGTTTACTGTGGAAGATCACCCATGGTGGTGACCAGACATTCCTTTAGGAAACATAGTGGAAGGGTTTACTGTGGAAGATCACCCATGGTGGTGAACAGGCATTCCTTTAGGAAACAGAGTGGAAGGGTTTACTGTGTGGAAGATCAGCCATCGTGGTGAACAGACAATCCTTGGCCTAACGAGTCTAAAAGATTCTCACATTCATTACTTTAAGGGGGGGTAGCACCCCCAAATTGAACCTCACATTTTTGTGTCTCTTGGACCCTAAAATTTGGTGAAAAATATTTTTTGTGCTACTAAACATCGTCTGGACTGTGTGAGAATAACCAAATCAAATATTTTTAAAACTAGTTCTTACGTTTTGGGTAATAACTTGAGTTTGAGAAAAGATAGAAAACTGTTTGCAGATTTGAAATCTTCATTCAATTCGGCACATGATAGAATAAAAAAAAAACGTTTTTGTCAATTTCCAAAATAGGGTGGGGGGGGGGGGGGGGGGGGTGCTACACCCCACCTGTACTTACATTAGTTACTCGGCATACTACTACAATTTATTCCCGGCTCGACGAAATAATACTAACTTTCACAACTTCTTATATTGGTAGAATGTTTCTGTGAGTATTGTAATATTGACGTATAACTCGGTAGATTGGTGTCACCAGATGTTTGGCACTTTGTGTCTGAAATACATTAATGTTTACCATAACAATTATCTGAAATTCAATTTTCAGTCATTCTCGGATGCTAAAATATAATATCCTGTTCAAATTTTATGAAAACTCGTAAAGGGCCGTAAACCCAAATTGCAAGACAACATAGTGGCAATATTATTGGATACACGCCTATTTTACGTTACATTTACATTTGCGTACTTTTATAACCGTAAAAATTTATATAAACGCATTCTACTGATGCAGAATCACTACCTGGCAGTCTTCTGACATGGAAAATAATAGTAGAATGCTACTATTATTATGTACTGTAGACCCTATAGTAATTATAAGAAACTTTCCAGATTTTACATAAACTAAAACAAAGTTTTTCCAATATTATTTTCAAAACAATTAAGTAATTAACTTATTTTCATAATTTTGTATATCAGATAAAGATACAATGACGTCACTAACTATAAAGGTTCCAGGGTTGGCCGAATGTCATACAAAATTTATTGGAATGCGAACCACACTGGTATAGAATACAGTATCCGTTGTTTAACGGGTCCGGAATATATCCATCGCTGCATCTAAATTTGCCTGAAATAAGAAACATAATGGCATATACACAACCACATGTATATTATCGACTATATGGTGCAAAACCAACAGTATCGGAAACACAACCAGTGTTTTTGTGATTTCAGCCATAAACTTTCCAAAGGGAACTTATTGACTATGGCCATTACGTTTGTTTTAGTTAGGAGGTTGTCATATTGCAATATGGTGGTAAACATGCTGATACTGTATTGTTTCTAGTCTTTATTTAAATAGCAGATCTTAGCAGGAATGGAAAGTTCATACTTAATTCAGTGCCTTTTCGTAACCTTGTGTATTTATGTAAAGAAACTAAAACTTTTCAACATTAGATTGATGGCGGTTGTATTATCTGTAGCACTGAGGGACAGCAATATGGCGTCTGATTTGAGCCAAAATACCTTAGAATTATAAATGTGTACCTTACATTTTTCATTAGCTTATATTTATAAGCATCGCTTAAAAGTATGGTATTTTATTTCATTTGAATTTATACATCGCTTAAAAGTAAGCTATGTTTTATGTAGTTGACTTTAATAAATCGCTTAAAGGGAAGGTATTTTTTACAAGTTCTCTTAAAAATTCGCTTAAAAGTAAGCTATGTTTATGTAGTTGACTTTATTAAATCGCTTAAAATTAAGATATTTTTTACAAATTCTGTTAAAACATCGCTTAAAAGTAAGCTATGTTTATGTAATTGACTGTAATAAATCGCTTTAAATAAGGTATTTAATTGCAGTTCTGTTCCAACATTGCTTAAAATGAAGTATGTGTTTATGCAGTAATATAGTTTAAAGTAAGCGATGTTTTTACAGTGTCGTTTAAACATAGTTTAAAGTAAGCGATGTTTTTACAGTGTCGTTTAAACATAGTTTAAAGTAAGCGATGTTTTTACAGTGTCGTTTAAACATAGTTTAAAGTAAGCTATGTTTTTACAGTGTCGTTTAAACATAGTTTAAAGTAAGCGATGTTTTTACAGTGTCGTTTAAACATAGTTTAAAGTAAGCTATGTTTTTACAGTGACGTTTAAACATAGTTTAAAGTAAGCGATGTTTTTACAGTGTCGTTTAAACATAGTTTAAAGTAAGCTATGTTTTTTCAGTGTTTTGTCCAACCAAATGCGTTGTTGACAATATCTGCAATTAGTAAATAGATCACGAGAGGGCGCTGTTGAGCAATTGTTGTATTCCAGTATTCGATCAGCAAAATTGAATTTCTGATATGTAGGGTACACGGTACGGACAGTACGGTTAACAGTATAGTTACAGAGTACTGCAGTAGCCAGTAGGTATGTCATCTGAAAATTTCATCTTTGAAATTGAGAGCCTAATACGGAGGTGCCAACAAATTGCAGATGATACATATAAGCAGCAGCTACTTTGATGCCGAGCAATAGGTAAACTTAATAACCAATGCAGCCATTCACGGAGGCTTCGATTTAAATCAATTATTCCAGAATTACGTGTTGTACTTGTATCGGCGGTGCTAGGGCTATTACCTGTATTCCCATCCTCTATTAGGCGATCCAGTACATCAATCTTATATTGAAAAATAGGTGTTAAATATTCTATTATATTTAAGTTTGAAAATGTATCATCTTCTGAAATTTGTTGGCACCTCCGTATTAGGCTCTCAATTTCCGAGATGAAATTTTCAGATGCCATACCTACTGCAGTGAAACTACTGTATACTGTTAACCGTACTGTCCGTACCGTGTACCCTACATACCAGAAATTCGATTTTGTTGATCGAATACTGGAATACAACAATTGCTCAACAGCGCCCTCTTGTGATCTATTTACTAATTGCAGATATTGTCAACAACGCATTTGATTGGACAATACACTGCAAAAACATAGCTTACTTTAAACTATGTTTAAACGACACTATAAAAACATAGCTTACTTTAAACTATGTTTAAACGACACTGTAAAAACATCGCTTACTTTAAACTATATTACTGCATAAACACATACTTCATTTTAAGCAATGTTGGAACAGAACTGCAATTAAATACCTTATTTAAAGCGATTTATTACAGTCAATTACATAAACATAGCTTTCTTTTAAGCGATGTTTTAACAGAACTTGTAAAAAATATCTTAATTTTAAGCGATTTAATAAAGTCAACTACATAAACATAGCTTACTTTTAAGCGATGTTTTAAGTGAACTTGTAAAAAATACCTTACTTTTAAGCGATTTATTAAAGTCAACTTCATAAAACATATAGCTTACTTTTAAGCGATGTATAAATTCAAATGCAATAAAATACCATACTTTTAAGCGATGCTTATAAATATAAGCTAATGAAAAATGTAAGGTACACATTTGTAATTCTAAGGTATTTTGGCTCATATCAGACGCCATACAGCAACTCCTGTACAGCATAATAATACCAATTGGGGTGTCGTTCCAGCCTATTTTAACATATTAACTTAATTTCGCGAATATTTAATTTCGATATTCACCATTTAAGGTACCTTTTCAAGTAAAGTAGCAGGTCATAATGGCATGCTTTTGTAACCAAAACAATAAACTAAATTTAGGAACACAGTTGCAGTAAAAATTTTACATCTAGGCACTAAATTTTCAATATCAATTTTACATTAACTCTATGGGAAGGATGAAACGACACCCCAATTTGAAATTTGCGTACAGGTCGCAATTTTTAGTAATCTGAATTAATGTATAGTAGTGTTGTTGCCTAGCTCCAAGATTATGTTGCGAGATCTAAACAAGACTAAATTTGGTAATTTTAATTAAATAAAGTGTATTAATATTACAGTATTTACAACAAATTAGTTATGATAAGATAATGTTAGACATACCTACTAGAAGATACAGTACCCGGTACATACCTCCGCTATCTTCGCAATATTCGGCTTGTAAGGCAGGATTGCATGAATTTCCTGAAAACAGTAAAATTATAATTAAATAATAACACTTGTCTTAACATTGTTAAATACAGACTGCAGCAAAAAAACCAAATAGTAGGCTAGAAATAAAGTGGCTCTGTCTGTCAGTGTATTATCTACCTGAGCCAATAATAGAAATAAATAAAGTGTAAAATAAATTTTGGGTGGATTGTTATAAACAATTTTCAAAAAAATAATTTTCGACGCCCCTTAGCGCCCATACCCGTAATATATTTTGACATAATTATGCTAGGCCTACTTCTTCATTTTGGTTAATTTTCAGAACATAAACACAAATTTACAAATTTTCCAAAACGCTGTTATTACAGTCGGGCCTATAACAGATAAAAAATATATTGAAAGCTAAGAAACTACTCGGAATTTTAATACTGGGGAAAGGCAACAAGGCAACATTGAAAAGTGGCGGCCTAGTAGTGATTTGAAAATTATACATTGGTTTTGCATATAATTGTCTTTAAAGTTTGAACCTTCCCGGACAAAATTGTATGTCAATATGTAAGAATAAGTTGTTTTCCTGGTCGTTGATTATATTTCCGATGTCAGTTTTCACGAAATTTAATCTGTCTGTTAATCTGCGCGACGCTCTGTGGGCTGTGGTTCAAAATAAAGAGATAGCAATCCTTCTAGATAAAACTTTATTTAAAAGTTTTTCTGTTCGCAAATTTCATTTAGTTTTCACATTTGCTATCTTAAAATGTATGTTTGTATGTCAGCTGTCGGTTACATTTAGACGAATAAACCAAGACATGACACGACGACGCCGCAAAATTTGAAATCTAACATCGGAGATAAAATCACTGAGAAACAAAGTAAAGTCCTGTATGGAATTTTGGCCAGGTAGTGTGTTCTCTAATGTTTTACGATCGAGCTGACCGGCAGTCAGACTGACAAATAGTCATAACTCGTGAAGTAGGAGATCGCCTTGAGCGGTTTACAGATTTGGAATTCTAATCTTAAGTAAACCCTCCAATCCACTCCACCCCCCACCCTCACCCCCCCCCCCCCCCCCCCCCTCCCCACTCATACAATGATACTGTTGACTTTTTTTATATATTTAAATCGAATATATGAATGGGAAAATCTTTTAGGCTCGTTAAGCCAAGGAATCCCTGTTCACCACCAGGGCTGATCTTCCACAGTAAATAAACCCTTCCATTCTGTTTCCTAAAGGAATGCCTGTTCACCACCAGGGCTGATCTTCCACAGTAAACCCTCCCACTCTGTTTCCTAAAGGAAAGCCTGTTCACCGCCATGGGTGATCTACCACAGTAAACCCTTCCACTCTGTTTCCTAAAGGAATGCCTGTTCACCACCAGGGCTGATCTTCCACAGTAAACCCTCCCACTCTGTTTCCTAAAGGAAAGCCTGTTCACCGCCATGGGTGATCTACCACAGTAAACCCTTCCACTCTGTTTCCTAAAGGAATGCCTGTTCACCACCAGGGCTGATCTTCCACAGTAAACCCTCCCACTCTGTTTCCTAAAGGAAAGCCTGTTAACCGCCATGGGTGATCTACCACAGTAAACCCTTCCACTCTGTTTCCTAAAGGAATGCCTGTTCACCACCAGGGCTGATCTTCCACAGTAAACCCTCCCACTCTGTTTCCTAAAGGAATGCCTGTTCACCACCATGGGTGATCTTCCACAGTAAACCCTTCCACTCTGTTTCCCAAAGGAATGCCTGTTCACCACCATGGGTGATCTTCCACAGTAAACCCTTCCACTCTGTTTCCTAAAGGAATACCTGTTCACCACCAAACCCTTCCACTCTGTTTCCTAAAGGAATGCCTGTTCACCACCATGGGTGATCTTCCACAGTAAACCCTTCCACTCTGTTTCCCAAGTTGCCTTGGTTCCCCGTTTATCGACCAGTTAAGGATGAAAGCCAGGGTTGGGATAGGCTGCAGCATTTAAAGCACTAGGCCCAAACTTTGCTGCCCCAGTAACCAGTGCCTCCTGATTTGAAGCCCAGGAATGTCACCATTAGATATACTTAGTTATTATTATCAATATATTATACTGTACATAGAGGGTGGGGAGAACTCATATTGTACTTTGTAAAAAAACCCAGTCCGCAATTACCTCAGGAAACCCAAGGTTAATTGGAACAGCTTAGGCCACAACTGACCAGCCCCCAAGCATCAACAGTTTCTTGTTTTTTGCCCCAACGATATTGTTATCCAAGAGCCCCACAGCCTTTTTGTTACCTAGGACTCTGTAAGGCGCTGTCAATCAGGAATACCACCAAGAGCTCAAAATATCGCACAGTACCTACAAACAGAAAATTGGCGTGATTCCTTACTGTTCACAAGAATCACAAGTAGCAATTAGGAGTGATGTAATCCTTTTAGACACTTTGAAAAAATCACAAATGAACAGATGTTCTTTTAGACCCGACTGTATCTCGAAATAAATTTTTCCAACTAGAATAACAATAGTCTTGCGACGTATTTTGTAATTTTTGCTTTATATGATAGGTAGTTTCATAAGCTTCGATAAATTTCGGACAGTTCTTTTGATTTCATAATATTCCGCAATTTTTTAAGAAAACGTACCGGTATATAAAAAAGAGGTTTTTACCTTTCTTGCTTTTTTTTATAAACTTGCGTATTAGGTATCAATAATCCATCATTTACATGACAATGCATAGAGTGGACGAAAAAATATGAATTAATTGAATATGCTGGTACCAAAAAATGTGTAATCCAAAAATAAAAATGAAAAACAAGTACCACCGGTAGTATGTAAATTTGTTAAATTTTGAAAATCTCTAGCGGCCGCTAAGGGGCGTATAAAATATTTTCAAATTTGTTTATTCTCTTTTCGGCGGTATACAATTTTCTATGCGGTTTGCAACCACTTTCGAGATAATTACATGTTAAAAAACCGTAGCCCCCCCCCCCCAAAAAAAAAAAAAATTAACAAACATGACCGTCAAGGAAACTCATTGTACTTTATTATTAGCATTACTACTGTATTAAATTGTGTTTGTTGGCGCCGCTGCGCGTGGCAATAATCATCCCGACCTTTTCTTTATTGTGCTATATTCATATTTATTTGTAAACGAAGAATTATATTTCTGTTCAGTTGAGTTTTATGCTTATTTAATATGTGATTCGATTTATCGAGAGATTGTAACTATACTAATAGGTTTATTGAATTATTGTAAGTTGATTATTGGTGGTGTGAGTTAATTAAGTTGTGCATTGTATTGTAATCTCAATCTAGAAGTATGTTAGGGGGCATATCTGTCCGCATAATGGAAAGCCAATAAATGCCGTGGCTATACTGTATTATTGACCTAACAATTATCGCCAACTATATAGATTAATTAGTAGTTTTTTAAATACAATAGTCATCTCGACAGCTGGGCTCATTATTCTGAAATACAGCGGGAGAGACTTTTGTATTCTTACGGCTAGAATAGGGCAATCCTACATATTGAATATTAGTAATTAGTATATATATTGTTTACGGTCTAAATTTGAATATAATATTATAAATTATATAAATAATAACGACCTGAGGAACTCTGAATAAATTTCCATCCAAATAAAAACTGTCATCTTTCGACTATCTCCTTCCTTCTAAAGCCGTCTACAATACGTAGGCTGCCGGGACCCTTGTAGACTCTTTCTCTTCTCTGTACTAGAGGGAGCAGGTTATTGCAGGAATTCTCTCTGAGGGAGAGATTGATTGTTAGCAATTTTGAGAATAGGAATGCGTTATTCGCCAGTACGAAACTAAGTCTTGATATTAGTACAAGCACCTTTTTCAATTTCTCAAACTCCCCATCGATTTGTTGCCATACTGACTGTATGTTAGAGCCACTGCATAAACCCTGGCGGTAATAGTTTATTGTCCAGGTCAGCCGATAGGATTATTGTTAGTAGCACTGCGACTACATTAATCGCGCAGCAACAAAAGTAAGAATACAGGCCTATTATGCTTGTATTATTCATCAATTTAATAATTTAAATTAATTAAATTTGATTATAATATAATTTAATAATTTATTTGATAATTAAAATAGTTATTTAATTATTTAGAGTGTCAACGTTAAATAACACTAATTAATTGATTAATTAATTGTAGTAAAGCTCAACTGTAAGAGCTTCACACTTGTAAGTAAGTGTGTAGACGCACATATTTGCGTAACAATATTTAACTACTGTAGGTATATACTTTATTTATAGTGGTAAATACAGTACAGTAATTATACTGCATTGTAGTTATACTGTAGTGTTTATATTATAGTACATAGTAGTTGTACTGCATGCGTATTGTATACAGTAAATGACCCAATGGACAGTTTGACTGACCTAGATTTAACTGTAGTACCAGTTCACACTAACACGTCTGTTGACATCGAGGACGTACCATCCCTAAACCCAGAGGGCCCCAATGATGTGGAGATCCCTGACTCTGAAGACACCACAATCCTGCGTAAATCCTTTAGAGGGTACTGCGCACACAGTACTCGTATTTTCAATATAGCAGACAGTTATTCTAGTCTAACAGAACACACATACCGAGACTTACATTTTCACATAGACCAACTAGAGACTAGCTACTGTAGGATAACACTGATCTGTTCCAAATTCGTCAATAGGTTCCAGGACCTAAATCAGAGTGAACAAATCGCTTACATAGAACGCAAACGGGATCAGATTAGTGTGGATTACCACAGAATTAATGCAGCTTTATCAGCTCTGCTAGCACCGTTAAGGGGCTTTCGTTCTACACCCAATCTATTGGACCCAGTAGTAGATCCACCTCTTTCCCATAATAGTAAGAGATCCCATAATACTCGGATGTCTGATGAATCACTTCCGATTGAAACGCTTCAGCTCATGTTCGATGCTGAGGAGACGGTAAGAAAGGCCGAGGAAGAGGAACTTGAGGCTGAGGAGGCAAGAACGTTTAAGTCTGCTAGGTTAGAAAAAATGAGAAAGCAACTAGACATAACTAAGAGAAGAGCCATAGCAAAGGCTAGGTTAGAAAAGTGTACTAGTGAATCTGAAAGTGAAATAGAGATAACCAGGAAGAAGACAACTCCTAGTAAGTCTAGAAATAGTGTTTATCGACGTCCTATCACGCATGTAGATAAACCACCTGTTACAAGAGTAGAACAACAGCAAACTACCAGCCATACCGAATCTACACCTAAGCTGAATTTAAAGACTATGGTAACTAGCTGTAATTTATTTCATGTTACTAGTTCTAACACTGTCACCAACACCTATTCATCCAGCGTTAATCCTACTGTTACAGTTCATGCTCCCTCTTTTTTTATATCGGAAATATCTAATAACCGATCAGTAACGAGTAATGATCAAGTGTCCTATAGAATTGCAACATCATTATCTTCTATAGACACTACTTGTGTCAGAAGTAAGACTGGGCATATTAGTAGCGTTGTGACTTTCAAAGATACTACTTCAAGACCCACTATGTGTCCACTTGTAACACAGCCACACTTCTCACCTACCTCCACTACATCTATGTATATCCCATTATTCACAACTAATGCTACCCAATATCATAATGTAAGTAGTGTAGGATATACAAAAACACACTACGAGTTCGACCCTCACGCATCAGTTTTTCAGCCAAGGGCCAACTCCACTGCATACCACACCATCAGTAATTATGATACACATAATAATTATACACTCTCCGATGAAATGGAGACGTTGCGATCAGAGATAGCTCAATTAAAGGACAGCATGGGCATATTAGCTAACTCTAGGAACCAACCCTACAAGGCAACTACTCTTCCCATGAGAGATTTATGCCAAGGAGGACCGGAAACGCAGGTTTCCACACAGTTGATGGGTGGTACCTTTAAGGAACAAGCAGCCAAATTAATGGGTGAAGACTTGACAGGGGACCTTGAGTTTCGACCAACTTCGATTCTCAAAAGACCAGAGACTGTTGGAAACACCCCCTTACCTACTGTAGTAGAGGAGACAACACTTGAAACCAACCGAAGTTTTGCCAGAGTCATGACTAGAATGGATGCCAAAGGCTCCATTGGTGATACTGCACGCAAATTCAATGGGGACCCCCTACGATGGATTCCCTTTAAGCAAACAGTAAAGTCTAATCTGTATAACTCAAATTTACCAGAGGATGAATTGCTCCAACTCCTTATCAGGAGCCTCGAAGGACCACCAAAAGAACTTGCAGAAAGTTACCTTGGAGTCAATGAACCATTTTCGCGCGCTTGGGTGGGACTCTGCCAGCGTTGGGGACGAGAATCTTCTATTGCCGCCAGTATGGTTCACCAACTTATGAAGACAGGGGCTGTGAATAACGGTGACTCGTTTGTAAGGTTCGCAGACAAGATTAGAACTGTATATCTCCAACTTGAGACCCTAGACCAGACTTGTCACTTAGACCATCCCATTGTAATTGGACAACTACAAGCACTATTACCGGGACCTGTAGGGACAAGATGGGACAAACAAAGAGTGCGTCAAGAGTTAAGGACTAACTCCCTTCCTAACATTAAAAAATTCCTGGAATTTCTTGATGAAGAATGCCAGATCACGCTGAGTGGACAGAGGCGAGAGCGTGAGTGTTTGCTCAGTTGTAAAACCAAAAGCACCCTACACCCATCAGTGACTCCATTGCAGCGTGCGAAAGTCAGGCAGACTCAATCCGATGCCGTAGATTTTGAGGAGGACTTTAAAGTCAATGACCAGTACGCGGAAGTTAACCACATTCGTGGAGCAACTAAGGTAGCTCCCCAAAAACGATCTGACCAGCCAGCGGTGACCAAGCCTGGTAATTCTAAGGTTAAAGATGGTCAGAAAGAAACTTTGCAATTAGTGTTGGAGGCCCTCACAACACTAAACACTGATGGGACTACGGACAATAAACTCACCACCGGGTGTCACAAGTGTCACTCTACTGAACATAGGATTTCCAACTGTCCTACCTTTAGGAACCTTACTGTGATTGACAGACGGGCATATGCAGCTACAAATAGGCTTTGTTACAACTGTTTAAGTGCAAATCATATGCGCAAAATGTGCCGTTCTGAGGGAAGGTGCAAGGTGTGTAAGAAATCCCATCACACTATTTTGCACTCTGAAACTGCACGAGCACAGGTTCATCACACAACATTGACAGCTGAGGAAACATCGACCAACAACTTACTACCAAACAGCACATACGCTTCAGATGAGTATGAAGAGATTGACCAGGTAGATATTCTTCCTGACTCACAGGCTTTCTGACTAGTCAGCACCAGACGCACGAATTCCGAGAGAACCCCAAACTCGGAATTCCAAGTTATACAAGTAAAGCTTGTAGGTGACAAGGGTGAATTGAATGTGAATGCACTAATTGACTCAGGTAGTTCTGCAACATTTGTGGACAAGGACCTAGCAGATAGACTTTTTATTGAGAAAAAACCAACAGACTTAAACATGTCAGGTGTAATGAAATCCTGGACGTCCCGGATACACACAACCAAGTCTTATGGTTCTATACAGTCATTGAGTTCATCCTACTGCGCTAAACACGTGAAGTTCATTAGTATAACTGACTTTACAGGTGGACAACCATTACCGTACAATTGGATTACTGATCCATTTCTTACAAAACAGTCGATACCGCAATACACTACACAAATACCGGGTATTTCTGTACTTATTGGACAAAATGTTCCCGAGGCATTTCATGTTCTAGAACGAGTACCAGAATTTCCTTTACCACTCCATCCGTATGCAGTGCACACCAAGCTCGGTTGGTACTGTACTCGCCCTTCACAACAGACTTTAAAAGAGAGACAAATTCAGATTGAAGATTGTGACTATGATCAAGATCATATGACTTTCAGAACAACACTGAAATGTACTGACCAGAATGATTATGAGACCATTAGAATGTGTACTACTCTAGATAGACATACTGAGAATATCCATAAGCTAATAGACAATTTGAAATGTGATCCGCGCAATTCTACGGAAGTTAGAGATCTACTTTACCAAAAGTTAGATCAGGATCTCAAGCTAACCCTTGCAACATTACGGTGGTTAGATATTGACCATGCTGAAACTAATGCCAATGACTTATCTCTATCTGCAGAGGAACAACGGGCGATAGACATACAGACATCGACTGTACAACATCTCACTGATGGACACTACAGGATTGGATTACTTTGGCGGGATGACAATCCTTCATTGATCAACAATAGACCACTAGCAGATAAACGGGCAGCACTGCTGTCTAGGAAACTACTAAATAACTCTACATTACGTGAACAATACGAGACTCAGATGAATAAATATTTAGACTGTGGTTTCGCGGAATTAGTTCCTGAAGACAAACTGAATATAGCTGGGGATTTAGAATATTATATGCCCCATCATGGTGTACCAAAGCCCAACAAACCCGAAGAAATCCGTGTTGTGTTTGACTGTGCCGCAATGTGGATGGGACACTCCTTAAACAGCTACCTTTTACCCGGACCAAACCTGTCACAATCGTTGGTGGGAATACTATTGAGATTCCGACAGTTTGATGTAGCTGTTGTGTCTGACATTGAAGGGATGTTTTTACAGGTTAAAACGCTGCTCAGTGACAGACAAAGTCTGAGGTTTCTGTGGTGGCCCAATGGCGAATATAATCTCCCAGCACAGATATACTGGATGAACATACAAGCGTTTGGTATTATCTGCAGTCCATCAAATGCTTGTTCAGTTTTGAGACAGACTGCAACTGACCATGATCACCTATATGATGCAATTGTCACTAAGACCATAAAGAACGATATATATATGGATGACTGTTTATTTTCTGTAATGAACGAAGCTATTGCCATAAAGCTTGCACATGATGTCTCAGACTGCCTTGCAAAGGGAGGTTTTAAACTGCGCAAGTTTAAAAGTAACTCTAAGAAAGTGCTACAATCCTTTGATATGGATACTAGAGACAACAGCAC
>JAUCBJ010005820.1:0-54408 GCA_032718475.1 Nemertoderma westbladi | reverse complement strand
TGGGTGGTATCGACCTTATGTTCCAATAGACCTATTGGTGGTTGGTATCGACCTTATGTGTGGTATCGACCTTATGTTCCAATATAACTATTGGTGGTGGTATCGACCTTATGTACCAATAGAACTATTGGTGGGTGGTACCGACCTTATGTTCCAATAGAACTATTGGTGGGTGGTATCGACCTTATGTTCCAATATAACTATTGGTGGCTGGTATCGACCTTGGGTGGTATCGACCTTATGTTCCAATAGAACTATTGGTGGGTGGTACCGACCTTATGTTCCAATAGAACTATTGGTGGGTGGTATCGACCTTATGTGTGGTATCGACCTTATGGGTGGTATCGACCTTATGTTCCAATAGACCTATTGGTGGTTGGTATCGACCTTATGTGTGGTATCGACCTTATGTTCCAATATAACTATTGGTGGGTGGTATCGACCTTATGTACCAATAGAACTATTGGTGGGTGGTATCGACCTTATGTTCCAATAGACCTATTGGTGGGTGGTATCGACCTTATGTTCCAATAGAACTATTGGTGGGTGGTATCGACCTTATGTTCCAATATAACTATTGGCGGGTGGTATCGACCTTATGTTCCAATAGAACTATTGGTGGGTGGTATCGACCTTATGTGTGGTATCGACCTTATGTTCCAATAGACCTATTGGTGGTTGGTATCGACCTTATGTTCCAATAGAACTATTGGTGGGTGGTATCGACCTTATGTTCCAATATAACTATTGGTGGGTGGCATCGACCTTATGTTCCAATAGAACTATTGGTGGGTGGTATCGACCTTATGTTCCAATAGAACTATTGGTGGGTGGTACCGACCTTATGTTCCAATAGAACTATTGGTGGGTGGTATCGACCTTATGTGTGGTATCGACCTTATGTTCCAATAGACCTATTGGTGGTTGGTATCGACCTTATGTTCCAATAGAACTATTGGTGGGTGGTATCGACCTTATGTTCCAATATAACTATTGGTGGGTGGCATCGACCTTATGTTCCAATAGAACTATTGGTGGGTGGTATCGACCTTTTGTTCCAATATAACTATTGGTGGCTGGTATCGACCTTATGTTCCAATATAACTATTGGTGGGTGGTATCGACCTTATGTTCCAATAGACCTATTGGTGGGTGGTTTTAGATGTAACACCTATTTATAAGTGTTAGATGTAACACCTATTAATAAGTGTTAGATGTAACACCTATTTATAAGTGTTAGATTTAACACCTATTTATAAGTGTTAGATGTAACACCTATTAATAAGTGTTAGATGTAACACCTATTAATAAGTGCTAAATGTAACACCTATTTATAAGTGTTAGATGTAACACCTATTAATAAGTGCTAGATGTAACACCTATTTATAAGTGTTAGATGTAACACCTATTTATAAGTGTTAGATGTAACACCTATTTATAAGTGTTAGATGTAACACCTATTAATAAGTGTTAGATGTAACACCTATTAACAAGTGCTAAATGTAACACCTATTTATAAGTGTTAGATGTAACACCTATTAATAAGTGCTAGATGTAACACCTATTTATAAGTGTTAGATGTAACACCTATTAATAAGTGTTAGATGTAACACCTATTTATAAGTGTTAGATTTAACACCTATTTATAAGTGTTAGATGTAACACCTATTAATAAGTGTTAGATGTAACACCTATTAATAAGTGCTAAATGTAACACCTATTTATAAGTGTTAGATGTAACACCTATTAATAAGTGCTAGATGTAACACCTATTTATAAGTGTTAGATGTAACACCTATTTATAAGTGTTAGATGTAACACCTATTTATAAGTGTTAGATGTAACACCTATTTATAAGTGTTAGATGTAACACCTATTAATAAGTGCTAAATGTAACACCTATTTATAAGTGTTAGATGTAACACCTATTAATAAGTGCTAGATGTAACACCTATTTATAAGTGTTAGATGTAACACCTATTTATAAGTGTTAGATGTAACACCTATTTATAAGTGTTAGATGTAACACCTATTTATAAGTGTTAGATGTAACACCTATTTATAAGTGTTAGATGTAACACCTATTAATAAGTGCTAGATGTAACACCTATTTATAAGTGTTAGATGTAACATCTATTTATAAGGGTTAGATGTAACACCTATTTATAAGGGTTAGATGTAATACCTATTTATAAGTGTTAGATGTAACACCTATTTATAAGTGTTAGATGTAACACCTATTAATAAGTGCTAGATGTAACACCTATTTATAAGTGTTAGATGTAACACCTATTAATAAGTGCTAGATGTAACACCTATTTATAAGTGTTAGATGTAACACCTATTTATAAGTGTTAGATGTAACACCTATTTATAAGTGTTAGATGTAACACCTATTTATAAGTGTTAGATGTAACACCTATTTATAAGTGTTAGATGTAACACCTATTAATAAGTGCTAGATGTAACACCTATTTATAAGTGTTAGATGTAACACCTATTTATAAGTGTTAGATTAACACCTATTTATAAGTGTTAGATGTAACACCTATTTATAAGTGTTAGATGTAACACCTATTTATAAGTGTTAGATGTAACACCTATTTATAAGCTTTAGATGACAATTTAGTCTAAATATTTACTTATAGTTTTACTATTTATAGCAAAAAATCATTTGAAAAAAATACAAGCAATTTTAAAATAAATGTTTTTAAATATCGACTTTACCAATATTGACGCAGTGGTGGAACATAAACGGCTAGTTAAAGGCCTATCAAATGAAAACAAATCAACCAAATTTAATACTTCCAGAACCAAGTGGAATAACACCCTTGGTTAAACAAGAGTAATGCCCAACTCTCAGTTCAACGAAGGGGCTTAGATTGAGTTACTTGTGGCCGTAAATAAACAAAACGCAACTTAAACAATAATCTGGTATCACTATGGCCTGTAACGCCAACACTGTAACGCCAACACTGTAACACATATCCAAAATTTTGCAGCAATTATCCGGCCATGGAACCGGTACCCGGAACGTTTTTTTTTGTACGTTTCGAATGTTATCGAACATCCAAACTAAACCCAAAACGGTACAAACAAAAAGATTCAGTATCACTATTTAGCAGAATTTAGATGTCGTCAATTATTATTATACTTTATGATGTATATTCTGTTCTAGATCTTTTATCAAGATACAAAAAGTCTATAAATTTTTTTGCAAAATTTTAAAAAGTGAGTGACCAGGACACTGTGATACCCATCAACTATTCTAAAAATAGAAATATTTATAAAACGAAAATAATATTAAACCCGAGAATTTATTAGCGGGACTCAATAAAAGCTCGCTAGTTAAAAATGGATTGCAAAGTGTTTTATTAAGTTATTTCTTACGTAGACGGCGTCTGGTTGCCGGAGTTAATGACGTAGAGTTAAACGAATCGATAACCGATTCATCCTTTCCGACTTCCAGTAGGGATTCGTCGTAAAGTTTACTGAGTCGGGGGTTGAGTCGTCGTTGGTTCCGGTTGGTGCGTCCGGACTCAACCAGATCCGGATGGTTCCGGTTGGTGCGTCCGGACTCTACCGGATCCGGATGGTTCCGGTTGGTGCGTCCGGACTCTACCGGATCCGGATGGTTCCGGTTGCTGCGTCCGGACTCTACCGGATCCGGATGGTTCCGGTTGCTGCGTCCGGACTCTACCGGATCCGGAATCTCAGACTCCTCGACCGGTTCCGCATGGCTGCGGAGACGACGGGACTCGCGTTTCCGACTCCGCGCCGGCTCCGGACTCGATAAGGGATCCTCTAGAACCGAGTCGGTCATTGTACCCTGGGTCTCCTGCGTGAAGCTCTCGTCCACGGCCAACGGCGCCGATTGAGTCGCCGACTCGACCGGACCTGCGGATTCCACCGTGGACGACTCAGCCTGAAGTCGGAGCTTCTTGTGCGACGCCCGTCGCGGTTTAGTCGACTCGAAGTCGTCGTCCTGCGCGTCCAACGCGTCTTCCTCCAGGGATATAATCGACATATTCCGGGATTTCGCGCGGGAAATCGCCGCCGCTTTCCGGCCGCTCCGCCCCGATGCCGCTTCCGAATGTTCCGACTCAACCGGAAGGGTATCCGAAACCTCCTCTATTGTTTCCAACGTGTCCGCCTTCCGACCTCGATTGCGTTTAATCGGCGATGGTTTAACAACTTTCTGTTTGCCCGTCGCCTCAACGTGATTTGGTGATTTAATTTTCTCCTCCAAGGCGGATATCTTATTGGTGGATTCCTTATCCTTTTCCTCCAATAAGATGATCTGTTCCTGTAGACTTTCGTTGGTCTGTCGGTACGTCTTTAACTGCAGATCGTTGGCGCGTTCAGACTTACCGAACTCCGACCGCAGCGACTCCAACTCGCTCTGCTTCGACTTCACGTCGCTCCGCAGATGAACCTGAACCTCTTTAGCGGTGGTCAACTCCTCGTTCAACCGGTAGACCCCCTGTTCCAGCTCGAGTTCCCGGTCGCTATTCGTCGTCGACACCGTTCCCAAACTCTCGATCTTCGCCTCTTTCCTCGCCAACTCTTTGCTCAATTTCTCGATGGTTCCCGCTTTCTCCCCAATATCGATCTGCAACCCTCCCAACGTCTCCTCGTATTCAACTTTCAACTCGGATATTTCTGAGACTTTCTGGGATATCTCAGTTTGGTAATTCTCCTGCGCCGTTCGCAACTTCGCACGGAGATCGATGAGTTTCTCTTCGAGTTCGCTCGCGAACTTCCGCTCGTCCTCACCTACATCGTGCTGGGCTCTCGTCGCTGACTTGAACTCCGCCACTACTTTCTCCAACCTCGCCCCGCGCTCCGTACTTTCCACCAGCTGTTTTTCCAACCTCGCCCCGCGCTCCGTACTTTCCACCAGCTGTTTCTCCAACCTCGCCCCGCGCTCCGTACTTTCCACCAGCTGTTTCTCCAACCTCGCCCCGCGCTCCGTACTTTCCACCAGCTGTTTCTCCAACCTCGCCCCGCGCTCCGTACTTTCCACCAGCTGTTTCTCCAACCTCGCCCCGCGCTCCGTACTTTCCACCAGCTGTTTCTCCAACCTCGCCCCGCGCTCCGTACTTTCCACCAGCTGTTTCTCCAACCTCGCCCCGCGCTCCGTACTTTCCACCAGCTGTTTCTCCAACCTCGCCCCGCGCTCCGTACTTTCCACCAGCTGTTTCTCCAACCTCGCCCCGCGCTCCGTACTTTCCACCAGCTGTTTCTCCAACCTCGCCCCGCGCTCCGTACTTTCCACCAGCTGTTTCTCCAACCTCGCCCCGCGCTCCGTACTTTCCACCAACCTACCCTTCAGTCCCTCCATCACGCCGTTCGATTTAATCTCGAATTCTCTCCGCTCGTCGCGTATTTCCTGCAAACCATTCTGTAGACTTAACTTGACTTTATTTAACGTTTGAACTTCAGCAGACAAACCGACAGTGACCGACTCCAACCTCTTAACTTCCGCCACAGATTTATGTAGATTCGCGCTGCTTTCGCCCCAAAGTTTCCGCTGTTCCACCAACCTCTGGGATTCCACCAGCAACGCTTGGTTTACCTCTTGTAATTTGTGCTGAAACTCGTTTTCTCTACCACCCATGTTGGCAACCATGTCCTTCATCTCCTTTGAATGTTTCTCGGCAGTTTCAGCTATTCTAGAAGTCTTATCATCCAACTCACATCGCGTCTCCCTCACATCGACTTCCAACGAGGCCATCCTGCACTTCCAATCATTCGCCTCGGTTTGGTATTGATGGTATTTCCTCTCCCATTCGTCTCTATCAATCTCCAACTCCGCTATTAAACTTTTACCTTTATGAAACTCTTCCTTTACTTTATCGTATTTCTCTCGAAGTTCCTTGTTCTGCCCTCCACTAACTGCGTCGATGTTATTGATCTTATCTTCCAGGAGTTTATTCCGCGTCTCTAGTCGTTCTACCATTAACCCTAACTCCTTAACTTCTGCTACACGACTCCCCAACTCCGCCTCTACTACATTTAACCTCGCTGTGTCCACACCCCTCCTAACATTCTCATTCTCCAGCTCCGTACACTTCCCTCTAATAACCTCCTTCTCTCCTATTAAACGGTTTACCTCGCCGTTCAACTTCTCCTCTTTATCTTCCAACTCATCTTTAATGCGAAGTATTTCCTTCTCCATAGAGACTAAATCCGCTTTGTACTTCGCATTGCTTTCCTCCAACATCGCTTGATTGTTAAGGAATTCCTCCTCTTTATCAAACAACGTAGATTCTTTACCATCCAACTTCTCTCTGAGCTTAGCCATCTCTTCTTCCTTATTCTCTAAGATATTCTTCAACGTTTTGGCCTCTTCTTGTAATTCTCCGTTTTGTCTGGCAACCTCTCCCATATCGTAAGTCAATTCGTCAACCTGTAATTTTACGAAATTAATTCAATATTTTATTAAGATTTCCAGGTTGAAAACATAAAAATTGCCCAAAGGTTAGTTCTCTTTTTCAAATTTTTTCTCACTCCAAAATAGGGAAAAGTATATAGGCCTATCATCCACTAATATAATATAAGTTAAGTACTATCGTGTCCACCCTGCAATCCACTACACGGTGGACAATTAGTTGACACATTGCATGTAACAATATAATTTATGTACATTCTTGGGCGATATTCTTCTGCGAAATATAGACCACCCACCCCCACCCCCCCTCCCCCCTCCCACCCCCACCCCCCCCCCCCCCCATCTCATCTCCGTAAATACTATATTAAAAACAACTAATTACCTATTGTAAAAACTAACGGCCGCTGATGCGAAACTTTTGGGTACCTTTTGCGGGGGGTAATTCTCGGATTCTGGGTTATAGTTAATTTACGGTGTTCCATATATTTTGTATTAATTAATTTATTGGTGTTTCCGACTGTTTGTGTTATTTTGGTCACATATATTATCGATATACGTATGTATTCTATTTTGGTCGCATAATTTTCTACACTGTATTATTTATCGATTTTTGTAGGAGCTTTGTACAGATTCATTCATATTGGTTATAATGTTGTACGGGATTTATTGAGTTATCTGTTGGACGGATCCAAGAAGTGGATGTCCTTATTTCTCACGCGTGTTTGTTTGTTTGTTTGTACACAAATTATTGCACTTAATTTTGCGGGAATTGGATGAAATTTTGATGATAGGTTCATTATCGGACCTAGTTGTGTATGCAAGATTTTGGTTGTGAGGGACCTGTTGGTTGCCTAGCAACAGTGAAATTAATTCTAGACTGACCGATCATAATCGTAGAATTCACTCAATCAAAATTCTGTCGACACCCCATAGGGAGCACCTATTGGTCATGCTTTCTGCAAAATTTCGCTTTATTTCGTTTAGAAATGTAGGAGAAGATACATTTCTAACAAACAGTGTTTTTTTAACATAGGCCCTACAATATTATACTAATTACACTATTATCATACTGGCTAGCCAATCCCAGAATATCGTTACCTAGGCTACATCTTATTGGAGCTTCAGTGTGGAGTTAAGTAAGTAGCAGTGTAATTGGGAGAGCTGTATGCTCCACATTGACAACTATTGGGTTCTCATACGTTACTATTTATTACGCTACTCTGCTTATGCGCGTAATTCATTACAACAAACAATAAAATAATAATTGTGTTGTACAGACGGTACTTTGCCCAATGTTGATACAGAACCATTTGAAGTGTTGAAGTGTTATGGGGCGTCCTCCAAGGAGACACACTTGCACCATTCTTGTTCATTATTGTGGTTGACTATGTTCTACGCATGTCCTTAGATCATCATAATGATGATGATGGGGTGATGATAACTCCACCTACTGGCTCCAGAAGTCGAGGAAATCCTGCCAAGTACCTAACTGATCTAGACTTTGCTGATGACTTAGGAGTACTCTCAGAATCATTAGAGGGAGCCCAACGGCTCCTCAGCTCATTAGAACATGCTGCTTCTAGTGTTGGTATTTTTATTAATCCAGAAAGACCAAAATTTTGACAGTTAACTTTGAAAGTCCTCAGCAAGTCTCTGATCGGATGAGCATAAGCTCAAAGGATGGTATGCTTGAGCATGTGGACGACTTCTGTTACCTGGGATCATGGATCCGGAAGTCAGGTGAGGACCTTCGAATACGTAAGGGAAAGGCACGGGCAGCCTTGAATAGGCTTTCCAGGATTTGGGAGTCACCGAGAATTAATCGGAAACTTAAGATCCGATTATTTAGAGCAGCAGTAGTTCCAGTACTCCTCTACGGGAGTCCATGCTGGGCTCTAACTGCTGAGGACACCAAATCTCTGGATGGCACATTCACAAGAATGCTACGCCGGGTTCATTGTGTTAAGTACAATGCACACATCTCCAACCAGACACTATATAACATTGGAGGTGTCTCATTGGTTCCCCCAAGCTTGACACTAGAACAAAATCGCCTCCGCTTTGCAGGACATTGCTTTCGCCGTGAGGACCAGCCAGTGCATAATCTTGTACTTTGGCAGCCTCATGGAGTGAATAAGCATGGTGGACAGCCCATGACTTTCTTGAGACGCATCTTAAAGGACACTGGCCTTGAAGATGCGGATGATCTAGCAAATGTCATGGGTGATAGGGAGTTGTGGCGGTGCAATTTTGTTGACAAGCCGGCACAGCATTCTTAAAAATGCAGCTGCAATGCAGCATGCCGATCCTAGTAGTAGTTGCCCAATGTTTCGTTTTGCGTTTTTCGTTATTAGGCTTCCCTGCATAGGCGCGTAATTTATTACAACAATAATATTTCTACCACAATATACAAGCAGCTACTGATGGAGTGGATCAGCATGCATTCTTAAAATTCCTGGGAGACTTTAATGCAAGTCTGCATCAATCACCTACATCGCCCTGGGTCTATAGCAGTAGTGTCAACCGAAATTCCGTCTACCTTCAGGATTTTATCTCTGGAAATGGGTTGTTTTCGGCTGGAACCCAGTTCAAGAAGCGAACTGGAAAGCTATGGACTCATAGTGGACCCAGTGGTCACAAGTCCCAGATAGACCATATTCTGTTTCGTAGGAAGTACAGGAGCTCTATACAAAACGGAATGCATTTACACTTCGACCCTTCTCCAGTGATCACCGCCTTATTGTGGCCAAGGTAAGACTTAGTCTGCGTGCTAGCAGTACAACGAAATCTGCCTTGCCGCGGCATGACTGGTCCTCTCTGTTGCAACAGCCAAGTGTGAGATCTAGCTTCACACTACAGCTGAGCAACAGGTATGAGGTTCTTGCCACTGAGGCGGCAGATCACTGTGAGGGCTATACTGCCTTCACAGAAGCAGTTAAGTTAGCAGCTGCAGAAACAGTTCCTGTATACCCTCGAAACAGGAAAAGGGCCCCCTGGACTGACAACAAAATCCAGAAGTGCCGAAATGACCTATATAAGGCGCAAAAAGAGTCCCGACTCAAACAGACTACAGCGGCCAATAATGCAGTTAAGGCTGCATCTAGGTCCCTGAACAGGCAGTACTCTGCTAATCTACAGGAGCTAATAAACCAACAGGTTGATGCCATCAATGATGCCGACGACAACAGGCAATCATCCCAGGCATGGAAATCGATCAACTTGCTTACTGGGCGGAAAAGCCAACCAACCACCAAGGTTAAGGCTGAATCACCAGCCGATCGCCTCAATGGTTGGATGGACCACTTTGAAAAGCTCCTCAATAATGACAGGGTATTGCCTGATAACTTTATAGAAGTGAAAGTGTCCGAGTCTGTACTCCCAGATATTCCCATTGGCGATATCTCCTTTGCAGCTTCTGCAAAGAGCATTAAGACCAATCGTGCCAGTGGATTAGATGGTGTTCCCCCTGAGGTCTTTAAAATACCTGAGTGTTTAAAGCTCATCTATCCCATCATAGTAGACATATAACGAACAACAAGAGTCCCACAAGAAATGAAAACAAATAAGTTGGTGCCAGTTCCCAAGAAGGGAAACCTAACACTCTATGGTTCTTTTCGAGGAATCTCATTGATCTCGATTGCTGCAAAGCTATACAATAGAAATCTATTAAATCGCATCAGGGATCCCATTGAGAGACTGCTCCGCGGAAATCAGAACGGGTTCTGTAAAGGTCGTGATGATATATACTTTGCTGATGACTTAGGAGTACTCTCAGAATCACTAGAGGGAGCCCAAGCTCAGGTCATTAGAACAGACTGCTTCTAGTGTTGGGCTTTTAATTAACTCCAAAAAGACCAAAATTTTGACAGTTAACTTTGAAAGTCCTCAGCAAGTCTCTGATCGGATGAGCATAAGCTCAAAGGATGGTATGCTTGAGCATGTGGACTACTTCTGTTACCTGGTATCATGGATCCGTAAGTCAGGTCCAGGTGAGGACCTTCGAATACGTAAGGGAAAGGCATGGGCAGCCTTGAATAGGCTTAAGGCTTTCCAGGATTTGGAAGTCATAGAGAATTAATCGGAAAATTAAGGTCCGATTATTTAGAGCAGCAGTTGTTCCAGTACTCCTCTATGTGAGTCCATGCTGGGCTTTAACTGCTGAGGAAACCAAATCTCTGGATGGCACATTCACAAGAATGCTACGCCGGGTTCATTGTGTCAAGTACAATGCACACATCTCTAACCAGACAATATATAACATTGGAGGTGTCTCATTGGTTCCCCCAAGCTTGACACTAGAACAAAGTCGCCTCCGCTTTGCAGGACATTGCTTTCGCCGTGAGGACCAGCCAGTGCATAATCTTGTACTTTGGCAGCCTCATATATTGAATAAGCATGGTGGACAGCCCATGACTTTCTTGAGACGCATTTTAAAGGACACTGGCCTTAAAGATGCGGATGATCTACCAAATGTCATGGGTGATAGGGAGTTGTGGCGGCGCAATTTTGTCGACAAGCCGGCACAGCATTCTTAAAAATGTAGCTGCAATGCAGCATGCCAATTCTAGAAGTAGTAGTGCTGGAGCCATAGCGAACTGACACTGTGGGGGGTCAATAATGGCAAATCAATTAGTTGCGTCTTTGACATGCTTATAACTTTGTCGGATTTAAAGCTGACGAGTTGAAAATTTTTAGGTATCCATAAGACAAAAAGTTTAGATTTTTTAGAGACTTTCAGACACCATTTAGTTCAATAGTCCCCCGCTAGAGGGCTACATGTATAATCATTAAATGTCCTAATACTTTAATAATACCTTGTGCAGTTCTCTAGACTGCCGCTAGCGGGCGAAATGTCTGAAAGTGAAATCCTTGAACCATTCTGCTATTTATGATCCATTCAAGCTGAAACTTGTCGAATATACATGCACTTCCCCCAAACTCATTCTAAAAACGAGACAAATTCACCAGATAGAATTGATCCCGCCCCAGAAGGAATACCTCGTGCTACTGTTCTCCTTACCTGCAAGGTAAATTCTGTAACAAGTACCATCTGAGGTATTTCAATCCGGACAAACTTCCTCAAAGAGCCACGAAAAACAGGCTGTCGAAAATGGCTACAGTCCCAAAATCTAAACCGCGAGAGGCATGCTTACATAGCATTTCAAAGGAACTAGCTTAGCAGACCCCCTACCCCCACCCCACCACCATGTACACATAGAGGCGATGAAACACGCAAACTAGTCGAACAGATTTTCTGGGGCTTCAGTTAACTATTCTGATGTTCATATTGTAGTTGATGAACGTGAAGTTGATAAACATATTGAATTTGTTTATTTGTAATGATTTGTCGTGTTTATAGCAAATGATGTCGTACAGAACACATACAAAAACAGACATATGTAAATTACTATCAATTAAGTAGTTACAGTGAATCTGTCTCCCGAAACTTTAACTATTACATATAGGCTTACTGTGAATATTGAACTGAATATATTGACCCCAGATATAGCCTACCTTATTTACTTGTTTTCAAAATCACTAATATCGTAACCCTTGATACACAAATCTCATGCCTTAAAGATTGAACCCATGTTTACCTTGTTACACCAAACAAAGAATACCTTGCTACACAACACGTATACCTTGGCACACTACCTTGCTACACAACACGTATATCTTGGTACACAAAACGTATACCTTGAAAATTTAACCAATGTATACCTTGGTACACAAAAATGTATACCTTGAACCCAAGTATACCTTGGATGTCTACCTTGGATAGCATTTAGCGTTACTTCGCCTATAAAACTTTTAGACTTGAATATATTTATATATTTTGGCCAGATCTGGAAAGAGCTCAAAAAGACGAGTCCAATGGTATATAATATATTGGGGTTCGGCAAGAAATAAAAAAAAAAAATTTGCAACGCTATGAGACACCGTTATGAATACCAGGGTGCCTCTCAATGCCTCGATTATAAAACCACAATATTCTAGAACATTTTGTTTATGTACGACAAATAGCTACATAATAGTATGATTAAAGAGGTAATGCATTGTTGCCCAGCTACGTATGGGCAAACAAAATGTTCTAGAATATATATTTATTGTATTTATTAAATAGAATAAAATAGCCTCGCGCAGATGTAAAACCATAAATCATTTAGTTACCGGAAGCGACAATATTCCAATGGCTTGTGTTAATGGCTGTTATTATTGACCTCGATAATTTAGCTATTTCAATAGTTATTAGTAAAATAAAACCAAATTAATGTTTGCCTCATCCCTCTGTTGCATTCAATTAATACGGTATTGATTTGAACGTGATATCATTAAGAGGCCGCATTGTATTTCCAACAAAGAGCTTTTAATTTATTCCTTTGTATAAATATTTAATAGAATATGATTGAATAAAATTTTATTAAAATAAAAACAATTTTTCTTAAGAATTAATTTTAGTTCCTGCTGATAGTTTCCTCTTGAATGATAAAAACTCAACCCGATATCCCCCTAATAAACATAGTGTTAATAGTAGTATAGTAGGTGGTACCTGTACGGTATATTGATATGAATTACTGTGACTGTACATTTGTTACAGTGGGATTGGGACTGGTTGGACAAAACGTAGCATTGCCATAGTTCTCAGTATTTTGGAGGTACCGGTTGTAGTACCGTATTAACTAATGGGATATTGTATCTGGATCTTGGAATCATAGTTTGGGTTGGGGCCATTGTATTTCTAGATGGTGTGGGATATACTGGAATGAAATTAATTATCATTCAATTGTTCAAAACACAACTGGTTTGTAGTTTTTGAAAAAAAGAATGTTTTTTCAAACCCGACATAATTCATGGTAAATAACCAACCTGCAACACGAAGTTCTCCCTTTCGCTACTCAACTCGTCGACCCTCGCTGTTAGTCGTTCAAGCTCGCTACGCTCGTCGCCGCACCCACTATGAACCCTCTGTAACTCCTCCAACTCCCCGGTCACCACCTCCAACCTCCGTCGATCCCGCTCGCTACGCTCGTCGCCGCACCCACTATGAACCCTCTGTAACTCCTCCAACTCCCCGGTCACCACCTCCAACCTCCGTCGATCCCGCTCGCTACGCTCGTCGCCGCACCCACTATGAACCCTCCGTAACTCCTCCAACTCCCCGGTCACCACCTCCAACCTCCGTCGATCCCGCTCGCTACGCTCGTCGCCGCACCCACTATGAACCCTCCGTAACTCCTCCAACTCCCCGGTCACCACCTCCAACCTCCGTCGATCCCGCTCGCTACGCTCGTCGCCGCACCCACTATGAACCCCCCGTAACTCCTCCAACTCCCCGGTCACCACCTCCAACCTCCGTCGATCCCGCTCGCTACGCTCGTCACCGCACCCACTATGAACCCTCCGTAACTCCTCCAACTCCCCGGTCACCACCTCCAACCTCCGCTCCGCCTCCTCCCGCCCTTCAACCTCCTCCAGGGACTCCCGATACAACGTCTTGTATTTATTGATGTTGTCTATCAACCTGGTGGTCCTGGCCTCGTAGAAGTCCTCGTCGGAGTCCTTATTGGCCTGCACCGTCTCCGCGTGCTCCGCCTTTAGATCCTCGATGAGTCGTTCGCAGGTCCCGGTCACCTCCGCTCGGACTCGCAGCTCCAGTCCCTGGGCCTCCCGACGCGCCGCTATCAACTCATCCTTGAGGTACTCGATGAGAACCAACGGCTCTTCGTCCTCCTCTATGAACGTCGAGTCCTCCAACTCCTCGCAACTCATCCGGCCCACCTCCAACACGGACCGCTGCCCGGTGGACGGCTGTCCGGGCGTCCGGAACACCGTGGCAGCGCGCGCCCTTTCCTCAATATGCCGGACGCTCTGCGCAATCGCGCTGAACTTCAACGCGTGTCTCGTTTCGTCGAAGTAACTCGCGGATTTATTCATATTGATTATCATCGACGGCCGTCCGGAACCGGTGAAGAAGTTCTGCAGCATCCGAGTGAGTCGTGACTCCCGGAAGGGCACGACCTTCTGGTGCTGCTTCCCGACCCGCTCGTTGTACCGGATCTTATCGATACACTTCCCGAGGGTCATCAACGAGTTGTTTATCCGTCCGGCCTCCCGGAGACGGACGCCGGACGCCGAGGTCTTATCGCAGCGTTCGGATCCAGCCAAGTCGCAGAAACAGAGGCGGGAAACTGAGTCCGGGAGGGTGCCCCCGTGCCGCACCAGGTACACGGTGAACAGACAGTGGGACCGCGAGCTCTGGTGGTTCAATCGGGTGGCGGCGATGTGCAGGTTCCGCTTCCCCGCGGAGAGGACGCGTAACGCCTCGTTGGCGGAACTCACGCTGACAACACGGAGTTCCCCGATGTAAACATTCCCGAACTCATCTTCGTGGAGTTTCAGCGAGGCGACGCGATTGTTCTTGAACCCGTGGTTGAGCAGGTCGTAGACGCACTCGTTGTAGACCTCGACGTAGGAGAGCCAGGCGGAGTAGCGCGCCTCCCCATCCGCCGAGAGGTCCACGAGGTTGCTGTCGTCCAGCAACCGGGACTCCAAATCGGTCTCGGTCCAATCGTCCGTCCGCAGACTCTCCAACGAGCCGCTCCCCTGACTGGCTATTGTCGCGTCGTCCAGGATGTCCCCCGACACAACGTCCCTTTTAATCCGCAGTTCCTCCTCGATCTCCGCCGAGTTTAGCGCCTTTATATCGGACGCGAACCATGGTTTGTGCGACGGGCGGGCGCTGAGCCGAGTCGACACTGAGTTGAACAGACAGTCGAGGGCGCGCGGGATCAACCCGGGTTGCGTTCGAGAGCCGCGGATCGTGAAGGTCTTACCTCCACTGGATGTCCCGTAGGAGAACAGCAGACAGCTGTCGCCGTGCAGGAAGTCTTGCAACAACGGCGCGGCGGCGCGTTCGAAGACCTCCTCTTGGGTTGTCGTTCCATCGAATATATGCGAGTAGGAGTATCGCTCCTCGGTGGCGTTGTTGGCGCGGAACGCCTTGGATTCCTTCGGGGGTTTAACGACGAGGGACGTCGGAGACTCCACGATAAAGTATCCCTGCTCCTCGCGACTCTCACGCTCCGTAAACGGACGGACCCGTAGGAACACCTGGATAGCCGCGTCAGCCCCAGCAATACGCGGGTTCTTAGCCGAAGGGTATTGCGCCTCCCGGAATTCCGCATCCAGGGCGCGTTTAACGGCTTTCGGTTGCGCTGATTCGTCCATACTCTGCCAAGTATTCAGAGAGCTTAGATTCTGAAGACGTTATAGACTGGTGTAACTTAGCAACCGCTGCCTGCTTGTCGGTGACAGAATCTATCGATTTATAGATCTCGTAGGAATCTTGTAACGAAGTTTCCACTATGTTCGTTTCAGATCCGACCCACTTATTTACGATATTAACAAATTGGATTTCGTCAGCGAGTTTCTGCAGATCGAACACGTATTGTTCGATTATTCTCTCTAAAACAATCTTGTGATTCTGCAGTTCAAGCAATTTGTTCATTACAGTAGGCCTAGCAGCCTAGTGAGTAGCTGGTTAGTTTAAGTTAGGTGCAGAGGTGATTCATCAGTAGGCTGGTCAGTTGCTAGGCTGCTAGGGCTGGATTGATTGATTGATACTTTTAATTCATAAAATATATGAGACTAAAAAGAAATACAGATAAATAGGAAGCATCTACCGGTATCTATATGAAAAGGATAGCCCTACCTGCCTACAGCGCTACAGCCCTATGAGCCGGAGCCTCGTTTCCATGTGATAGCAAATGTCTGAATGTAATAACGTAGGTATTGTACTACTGTACTAGGTACTATGCTTCAGACATATGTACCGGTAGTTCCAGGAAAATAATATTCCTATCAGCCTATAGTAAAATATAGTAAAAATATACAACAATACAAGTAAAAAATATTACAGTAAGATATACGAGTAAAAAGTATTAAGGTAAATGTACCGGTAGTTGAGTTTTTTCTATTCCTATATTTTGTAAGTATTGTAGTAAAATAAATTAAAAATATACCAGTAGGTTCCAATAGGTCGAATTGAATTTGGAATTCACATCTCCCGTAGGTTGTGGGTTCGATCCTCACATGGCAGCATGGGCCAGGGCAGTTTTCGTTTCAGCTCGAATGCTTTAAATCGTAAAGGGACCAGCCAGGGCGCATGTCTGCCTTGCATCCTTAAGTGGTAGCTAAATGAGTACTGGAGTTTCCTCTGGGGACAGGGGGAGTAAAGTTCTGGGGGGACCGCACTGGAAATAAGTCGTCAGACTTTGTGCATAATCCCTGGCCTAGCGGCCGAAGAAAATTTACTTTTAGTAAAAAGTTGGACAAAATTAAAATTATTGCAGCAATACTCAGATACTAGTCTAAAATGGAATTGGTTTATGAAAATTAAAAATAAGATGATATTATGTTAGGCCTATATTGTCTATATAATGTCTGGCAGTTTGTTCCAGAGCAGTGGTCCCATATGTAACTGAAAGTTATTTGCCCATATACGGTTCGCCAAATAGGTACGGTACAGGTCAGCCGGTACAGTTGCTTGGTGACTATGAAACCTTGTCGCCCGGGATCTTTAAGGAATATCAACTAGATTGGCTGATTGGACATATATTCCGATGATAGGTTATTCACTAGTCCTACCCTGAAAGTGAACATGTGTGTCAGGGGTGACAGACCGAACCTAATCAGGATCGAACGTAACATAGTTTTTACGAATTGAACGTAACCTCAATTATGTTACATTGGATCCTATAACTATGTTACATTACTTACATTCGATCTATAAATTACTAAGCCCGAATGTAACATACAGACATAGGCCTACATTTATTTCAGTTGTGTTCAAGGCGTAGGCAGGCCTACTATATACAAGGCTGCAAGGCCCTGCCATCGAGTTAACTGGGGGCGGTGACTGGGGGCAAGATTTTTTTTTACAACAATTTGATATTTTGATATGGGGAGAGTTCTATAAATTTTCATTTGCTGCAATTTGGTCAACGGACGTAATTAAGTCTCCTCGTTAAGTAAGATAGAAAATTTCGGTCCGACGAATCTGTACAAAAAAGTACAAAAAAATACAAAATAGTAGGCTACAATATAGTACAAAAGAGTACAAAAGAGTACAATAAAGTGCAAAATAGTACAAAAGAGTGCAAAAATGGTACAAACTAGTGAGAAACGCATAGAAAACGTGTAGGGCCTATACCAGTGTAGTATACACTATATTTGTCTGACAGACAGACAGACGTAAAGATAAGCTTAAAACGCTCAAACTTGTAAAATAGGAATGTAAAATTGTTCTTATGAACTGTGCGATTTTTTGAGATATGCATGACATGAGCTGCGCGATTTTGTTTGGATTATGACATATGATGAGGTGCGCGACGAGCCAATTTCAGGTGCGCGGTGATTTCAAAACAACAAAGCGTACCTGCGCGCTCATGCATGAATTCCAACCTGGTATGTACGCCTCTATCTGCAACTTTATTGCGTTCTCCCTCTGCACTTTTGCGGGCTTGGGACCGTTTTTTGTGTTTTTTTGAACACAAAAGGCTGCATTAAAACTCATAAGATTGTATTGCAATAGGGGCCTACTCTCTGACTGCTAGACAGCTAGATCAGCCCCCGCTCAATGCATGGCTCGCCCCACAATCAGACAATGCTTTGTTTTATTTTGCACATCATGTGCGCCCCTCTAAACAATTTGAACTACACTCGGATACACGTTTTGCAAGTGTTTCTCACTCGTTTGTACTCTTTTGTACTATTTTTGCACTCTTTTGTACTATTTTTGCACTTTATTATACTCTTTTGTACTATATTGTACTATTTTGTATTTTTTTGTACAAATTCGTCGGACCCCAGGAATGTTAAGAATGCATGCTGATCCACTCCATCAGTAGCTGCTTGTAGATTGTGGTAGAAATTTTCCACCTCCTCTACAGGGGCAACACTAGTAGGAGAGTAGCACACAATCAGAGCCACCTTAGGAAACTTATCTGCCAAGGCAGTCAGCTCACCTTGTCGCATTGGGGACCCGAGTGTTAGGGTGTTTACTGAGGCTAGTCTAGTGACTTGCCTCAGATTCACCAATGGCTTTGTTGGTCGGGGTCTGGGGGTGGAACATGAGAGTAGCCTCCAACTCCAGAATCCCTCTCCCCATCACAATCTGGCCTCCCTGGTGACCCAGGGTTTGGGCCAGAAAGGTCATCAGGAAAGGGACTCAAAGAATTGTTGGCTGCTCTCTCTCCAGTAGGGGGTGAGACAGGCAGCCGGTCAGGAGATAACTGACGCCTGTGAGGCCGATTGTGTCCGGTAATTCCACTGGCCTCTAGTGGCCGGACCTCCGCATTACTAATGTAATCCATAGTGGGGTTTGGGGGGTGCTTTTTTGCCGAGTCAGCTCTCGGGGCAAATACCACACCCTGGTTTGCCATTCCACAGGGTGGGTGTCGCAATGGAGTCAGATATGAGGCCCATCGGGCCATCACCCATATCTACTCTGGCGCACATGGACATGACCCACCATTGGCTGTTGCAGCTCATCTGATGGGTCATGCCCCGTACCCCTGCTGCCAGGTGCAGCGTGCAGGTCGCAGTGAAGTGCACTCAGAGTGGACATGAGAACACTCTACTCCTCCTGACCAGCCATTGGTAGATCACCATCTGCCTGGTCAGGCCATATACCCCTGCAACCAAGTATATGGGCAATGGGTCCTTAATCCAGGACCAAGGGTGTCCTTATCCCAGAACAAAGGGGGGTCCTAGTTACAGGACCAGATTTGCCCTAGTAAGAGGGTCTATGCAGCTACAGGTGGCACCTCCTTTATGCTGCATGGAAGTGGCAAGTTTTCTTGATCAATGACCTAGAATACCTGACCTGACCGTGAAATGTAAAAATCAATGCTTAATATCTGTATCAAGTTACACTAGGGTTCAACAGAAGGCACTTTATGGGGCCGAACCGAACCGAACCGAAGCAGGGCCAACTTCGGGCCGAACCGACTCGAATCCGAACCGAAGTTCAGAAAGTTAGCAAGTTAGGGTAAATCTTTTCGACCTACGCGTAGCCCTACGCGTAGCTACGCGTAGCTACGCGTAGCTACGCGTAGTTCGCAACATTGGGTCATATATCACCAGTTTCAGAGTTTTAACAATAACTACGCGTAGGTGCTACGCGTAGCTACGCGTAGGTCCTACGCGACCTACGCATAGGTGCTACCCATAACTATGCCTATACGTCAGTACGTCGTTTATCATTAGTAGGCTTACGTATTCCAAGCGAGTCAGTACTAAAATAAGACACAATACGGTATGTTCAATAAACAACCCACAACCATCAAATGCTTTCAACAGTAATGTATCCTATACCTGTATAGTCTATATAGAGGAATACGCGAAAACTACATATTCTTCACTTCATGCGTTGCGGGCGGTAAAATGTGTTAATAATTAATGTTTAGAGTTCAAAAATAGTTTACAAAGGAAATAGGCCGATGGTTCTTATCGATTCTCTATGCTTTTTATTGCCTTTGTTCACGATAGGGCAAGGGTATACTGTATTTAATATGTTAACCCCTTGACAAGGGAAGGGGGAGACTAAATTGTCTACCATGATTGGTTGCACTTGTCATTTGACCAAACAATTTGATTATATGCAGTATTTATCAGCTTTCGCTTAACCTCTTCACCGGTAGACTGGTCGCTTTATTTACTACTGTTCAATATTTAAATAATCCAATGGAAACAAAGATACTTGAATCATGAGACGTGAATTTCAAGTTTACTTTTTATTCATCCTCTGTGTTTGTATGTGAAAGAGCCGAATATTATTTATTACCAATGCTGTATGTAGAGATATGAGTTTCCGATTCTGTTATTACATTTGTCTGATAATCAGATACCTGACATATACCGATACTTGCCTAACAACTCAACCCTACCGGACCTGAAATGAAAAATCATTGTTATCAGGACTGCTACGCGTAGCACCTACGCGTAGCTACGCGTAGCACCTACGCGTAGTTTCAAAATACCTACGCGTAGTTCCAAAATAACTACGCGTAGTTTTAAAACACCTACGCGTAGTTGTTAAAAAGGCAGTAAGTCTGGCCCTACCGGTAAATGACAGGAATGGAAGTTACAAACTACGCGTAGCTACGCGTAGCTACGCGTAGGCCTACGCGTAGGTCGAAAAGATTTACCCGCAAGTTATGGTCATAAATTCGTATTTACGTCACTATACTGGCTGACTGGCAGTGGCAGACTGGTACCTATTTGGTCTGCGGACTTAGCGAGAAAGCGATGATTAATTAAAAAAATAAATACTACAAAATAAAATGGCAATATTTACATTACTGTACATTACTAACCTAAACTACTGTATACTTACTGTATGCATGCACTTACTGTATGCACCACATTTTCACCCGTAGTAAGCCGTACAGTAGTGACATCAAATTTAGAAAACCTCACTAAAAGTACAGGTAGTCTTTGTAATACTATTTATATGAGGTAGTAGGTATATTTGGTATTATGTATCAAAGTTATGGTTAATTAAAAAATAGGTACTACTGTACAAAGTAAAATGGCAATATTTAGCCTAACCTAAACTACTGTATTATTAAGCTAATTTTGAAACTACCCAAGTAAACTGGAAACAATTAAAACAATAATGCCATTTAAATGGAAGTTCAGTCCAAAATTAAGGGTGTAAACGTGAAGCAGACAGTGGTGCAGACACCTGGTGCGGACACAGTGGTGCAGACACTGGTGCAGACAGTGGTGCAGCGTGCAGACAGTGGTGCAGACAGTGTCTGCACCACTGTCTGTACCAGGTGTCTGCACCAGTGTCTGCACTACTGTCTGCACGCTGCACCACTGTCTGCACCAGTGTCTGCACCACTGTCTGCACCAGTGTCTACACCACTGTCCGCACCAGGTGTCTGCACAACTGTCTGCACCACTGTCCGTACTCCGCACCAGGTGTCTGCACCACTGTCTGCACCAGGTGTCTGCACCACTGTCTGCACCACTTTCTGCACCACTGTCTGCACCACTGTCTGCACCAATGTCTGCACCACTGTCTGCACCAGTGTCTGCACCACTGTCTGCACCAGTGTCTACACCACTACACAAATGTCCGCACCAGGTGTCTGCACAACTGTCTGCACCACTGTGTGCACCAGTGTCTGCACCACTGTCTGCACCAATGTCTGCACCAATGTCTGCACCACTGTCTGCACTGCACCACTGTCTGCTTAACGTTTACCTCTTAACGTTTACACACCCCAAAATTAATTAGTACAACGATGGACAGATTGATTAGTCTTACTGTCTTCTGGTCTTAGCTCAATCCAGTCAATGTAATACTTGGAATATTTAGCAAAGTTTACTCCGGGCTTCTGCAGTATCAATTGCAGAAGCCGAACCGAACCGAAATTGCCAAACTTCGGCCCGAACCGAACCGAAGCCGAAGCTTCTGTTGAGCCCTAGGCTGCTAGGTTACGCACTGTGGCATTCAAAATGTTTTATAGGTGAATGGCATTTAGCGGCTTTCCTTCGAAGTGTGTGTTGTGCAAGGGAATTGCCATAAAAGCTTAAAAGGTGAAGGAATATTGTAAGGGGGGGGGGGGGGGGGGGGGGGGTGATGTTTTTGATGAAAATAAACAACCTCTGATTAAAAGTAAATGACGTGTAGGCCTATAGATCAAATGTAACATAATTGAGGTTACGTTCGATTCGTAAAAATTATGTTACATTCGGTCCTGATTACGTTCGGTCGGTCTGTCACCCCCACCAAAAGATCTGACTGTCTGAAGATGGGTCCTACGGGTTCTATCACATTTGACAGTTTGAGGCACAGTCATACAGTGACAAACACCTTATTCCCAGTTTTGGCCATTCCTGCCATTTTTGTACCGATTTGTCTCAAATTTGAAATTTCACACAGACAGACAGACACTCTCTGACCTATGTGTAACTTCATAGAAATTTTTTTTTTAATTAGGTGATTTTCCGCTTCGAGCAGCACGATTGAAATCATGAGTTCATTGTTTTTTTCTCGAAAAGTCAATTTTTGCCTGTTTTCAAATGTGCATCATTTCCTCAATTTTCCTTCAATTTGCCGTAAAATCTACATACAGACACCCCGGGGACGTCTATTTACACCAAAAACACACAAAAACTCACAAAAACACACAAAAACACACAAAAACTCACAAAAACACACAAAAACACACAAAAACATACAAAAACACACAAAAACAGACAAAAACATACGGCATATATATGAAATGCCTGCAAAGGTAATTATCATTGCGGTTTGGGTTGTTGTCTGTTTGTATGCCTGTTTGTCTGTGTGGATGTAATTAATTGTAATCCAAAACGCAATAGTTATTGCTGAAATACCCATAGGCATAGTCCAGTAGGGTCAGCCTAATCACCCAACTACACCCAACTTTCACCCAACTTTCACCCAACTACCACCCAACTACACCCAACTTTCACCAACTACACCCAACTTCAACACAACAGCATCCAACTTACACCAAACTATACTGTATGGCACCTATCTTCCACAAATTACAATATGTACAGTAACAAACTCTGAACTTCTTTGAGGAATTGCTGAGATATGAACTTTTAAAAGTTGCATGTACTCGTGCTGTATTTTGCCATCACTGCCCTGCAATTATGAAAATAACTAACTAACATTTTATTTTTATTGCAGGTTGATTCTAGAATAATTGATGAATTTAGCAATAAATTAAGCAATTATAATAATGTAATTATCCTTTACAGTATGTATCATAGAATACAAGAAAATAAACTGTAACATTATTTTCAGCTTCTTTATCTTAAACTTTATGGCCTTTATACTGTATTAATTAATTTTTAACGAAACAACAGAAATAATTTTAGAACTTTTTACATTTCTCATTACATTTTACATGTCTCAAGTTTACACTCCATTTGGCTCCCTGATCCAATCTTAATGGTTAGCAAATAAAGTACTTTCTGTATAATATAGGCGAATAATAAATTTCTCATGGAACCAAAATAATAAACGAAAGATAAGATCAAATTAATATAAAGGCCACGAAGTTTAGAATAAAACTGTTGAAAATAAAGACTACTGTACACTGTATGTTACAATCTTTCTTGTAATATGATACAAAGGATAATTATAATATTTTATTGTTAAATTTCTGAATTACTTAACGCTTGTCCTTGGACAAGCCGTAAATATAGTAGATAGATGGATTATTTGCGGCTCGTCCATAGACGAGCGTTAAGTAATCAAGAAATTTAACAATAAAACAACATATTATAGTGTATAATGTACTTTTATCTCACTTCGGTCCCTCGTTTCAATATTTCACTAACTCGAATATGATAATAACTCGAAATAAATTTTCCAGTATTTACTAATTATCATAGTGCGTTAAGGCTCGCCTTTACTACGTGGCTCGCATGTTCTCGCTGTTATGCCTCAGAACTAAACATTAGATATATTGTACTGTATGTCCTACTCATCTTCACATCCAAAAAAGCGACGTAGATTAGGATTTGTATGGTTTTTGACAATTTTATAATTTGCTTTATAATTTTTTATTTTCAAAAATCCTGACCTGCGAGAAAGTGGTGAAAGGTAAGTGTAGTTGGGTGGAAGTGAGACAATGTTGAGTGTACTGTAGTTGGGTGATAGTTGGGTGTAGTTGGGTGGAGAATTGGGTGTAGTTGGGTGAAAGTTGGGTGTTGTTGGGGGTAGTTGGGTGAAAGTTGGGTGTAGTTGGGTGAGAGTTGGGTGGAAGTGGAGTGTAGTTGGGTGAAAGTGAGTCAAAGTTGAGTGTAGTTGGTTGGAGAGTTTGGTGTTCTGTGGGACGAGTCACGCAGTCAGGGCAAGCCTTAGCGCACAATTGCAATTAGTAAAAATAGGGCAAAATTTCATCTCCAGTCGGTCGTTCTGTCCGCTTGTCTGTCTGTAACGAAAAATTCATTCGTAAGTAACTTTTGAAGATTTTCGCCAACTGATCCACATTAAAGCCCGATGAGAAACCCCACTTGGGATCGGACTATGTAGCAACATACCTAAAGTGTGTGACATATTATTCATTCACATGTGAGAATTTAGCTTGGAAACCTCAATGTTGATCAGATAGACTTTGCTGATGACTTAGGAGTACTCTCAGAATCATTAGAGGGAGCCCAACGGCTCCTCAGCTCATTAGAACATGCTGCTTCTAGTGTTGGTCTTTTTATTACCTCCAGAAAGACCACAATTTTGACAGTTAACTTTGAAAGTCCTCAGCAAGTCTCTGATCGGATGAGCATAAGCTCAAAGGATGGTATGCTTGAGCATGTGGACAACTTCTGTTACCTGGGATCATGGATCCGGAAGTCAGGTGAGGACCTTCGAATACGTAAGGGAAAGGCATGGGCAGCCTTGAATAGGCTTTCCAGGATTTGGAAGTCACCGAGAATTAATCGGAAACTCAAGGTCCGATTATTTAGAGCAGCAGTAGTTCCAGTACTCCTCTACGGGAGTCCATGCTGGGCTCTAACTGCTGAGGACACCAAATCTCTGGATGGCACATTCACAAGAATGCTACGCCGGGTTCATTGTGTCAAGTACAATGCACACATTAGTTTGGAAACCTCAATGTTGATCACATGAGGATTTTCGAATTGGTGGAATGTCTGAAAGATTAAATACACTTCTCCCATTTCGTTGTTTGTAATAAAATAAGCTGAATATTGTCATATCCTACTGTACATATACTGTACAGTATGTACTAGAGACCACAAGCCGCGTCTATATGATTACGTTGATCAACGTCTGCAATTCTCTACCCTAGTGTGATGAATTATTATTTCTACTACTGTAAGATCTGTAATTTATAACGATCTTATCGATTCTCATACTGTAGAGATCTTGTCCATTCTGGCATCGCCTGTATGTGAAGATCATAATAAGTTCCTTGCAGAAATTCCCTTGACCTGTACAGATCTTACCAGATCCCCTTTTAGTTTATCAAAAATGTAAAATGTTCTAAAATTATTGCTGTTGTTTCGTTAAAAATTAATTAATATGAAGGCCATAAAGTTCGCCCATGTGAATAATACCAGGATTTCACTTTTCGGTCGACATTTTATTGGAATTTTATGTATGAAGATTTTTTATTTTTTTTAATTTATCTTTTTGATACGTTTCGTTTTGATACGGCTAAATTTCGTTTATTGTTTTGGTTAGATTCAGCCCTTTTGTAACCTGTGATTTTAATGAAAACCTGGGATTCTTCACATGGGGGCAACTGCAAAGTTAAATATATAACGGCAGAAAGTGTTTACATGGGCCCAAGATTAAAATAAAGCTGCTGAAAATAATGTTACAGTTCTTTTTCTTGTATTCTATGATACATAAAGGATAATTAATTACATTATTATAATTGCATTAAACATACTGTATAATATAGAACTTATGTCCATTAACTTTGTACGAATTATCTGCATTGCTATTCCCATAACAAGTTTCCAATGCGATTTCGTCGTTAAGGCTGTGACGGTGACCCTCCTGTGTATCAATACCGTTTTCATTTTCACCACAATCCCATAGCGCCAGTTTAGTTTTATACTGTAGCTTGGATCGTTCGTCAATAGTCTCTGCGTCTCTCCTTTGTATATTTATTGCTAAATTCATCAATTATTCTAGAACCAACCTGCAATAAATATAAAACGTTAGTTTGTTATTTTCATAATTGCTCAGCAGTGGGGGCAACATACAGTACATGAAACATTTAAAAGCTCATATCTCAGCAATTCCTCAAAGAGTTTGTTACTGTACATATTGTAATTTGTGGAAGTTTGGTGCCATACAGTAGGTATAGTTTTGTGTAAGTTGGATGCAGAGTGGAAGTGGAAGTTGGGTGTAGTGGGGTGGAACTGTGTGGGTGTAGTTGGCTGAAAGTTGGGTGTAGTTGGGTGAAAGTTGGGTGTAGTTGGGTGTTTAGGCTGACCGTCCAGTAGTCTACACTCTACAGGTACCTTCAGTATAAATTAGATCATTGATGCACTCGATCCTCCGTGGAATCCCCATTATGAACATCACATATATTTCGCCTGGACGGATGCATCGCGCTTATTCAATCTAAACATTACTATATGATTGTGATCAAATAATCATAAAAAAATATCTTCTCAATTAAAATTTTGTGCTCTTTCTCGTGGAGACATCCAATTAGCACCACTGAGCACAGAAATATTCAGAAATTGAATGCAAACCCCAAACTTCATCGCCTTTACCGATATCGCGATACATCGGAGCCAGTATCTTCTATCCCAGATATCTCGAAAACTAAGCAAGATATGGGAAAACGGTTTCCATATTTGGATTCAGCATGAAATTCTCCATCAGATAGGATATGTTTCAAAAATTCGACTTTTTGGTCTGAAAATGCGCTACCCCCCCTTAAGTACTGTAATACAGTAGATAGTGTGGTTGCGTTTCCGCCAACATCTCTTTCCAAGCTTGGTGAGAATAACTCTTCCGGGAAGAAAAATATACTCGATTTATGACTACCATCATCTGATCATATGTTGACGTCACATTAAATAAACACAAATAAACAAAAACACACACAAACAAAAGCAAACAAAACACACAAAAACAAACAAAAGACACATAAAGAAACAAAACACACAAAAACAAACAAAAACACACAAAAACAAACAGAAAAAAAAAAAAACATACAATCCACACAAAAACACACAAAAATATACAATTCACACAAAAACACACAAAACAAACAAAAACACACTAAAACAAACAAAAACACACAAAAACAAACAAAAACACATAAAAACAAACATAAACACACAAAATCAAACAAAAACAAACAAAACACACAAAAACAAACAGAAACACACAAAACAAACAAAAACACACAAAAACAAACAAAAACACACAAAAACAAATAAACAAAAACACACAGAAATACAAACAAAAGCAAACAAAACAAACAAAAACCCAAAAACAAACACAAATATACAAAAACAAACAAAAACACACACAAACAAACAAAAGCAAACAAACACACAAAAACAAACAAAAACAAACAAAAACAAACAAAAACAAACAAAAGACACTTAAAGAAACAAAAACACACAAAAACAAACAAAAACAAACAAAAACACACAAAAACAAACAGAAACACACAAAAACATACAAATCACACAAAAACATACAATTCACACAAAAACACACAAAAACATACAATTCACACAAAAACATACAATTCACACAAAAACACACAAAACAAACAAAAACACACAAAAACAAACAAAAGCAAACAAAACAAACAAAAACAAACAAAAACACAAAAACAAACACAAATAAACAAAAACACACACAAACAAACAAAAGCAAAGAAAACACACAAAAACAAACAAAAGAAACATAAAGAAACAGAACACACAAAAAGAAACAAAAACACACAAAAACACACAGAAACACACAAAAACATACAATTCACACAAAAACATACAATTCACACAAAAACACACAAAACAAACAAAAACACACAAAAACAAACAAAAACACACAAAAACAAACAAAAACACACAAAAACAAACAAAAACACACAAAAACAAACAAAACATACAAAAACAAACAAAAACACACAAAAACAAACAAAAACACACAAAAACAAAACAAAGACACACAAAAACAACAAAAACACACAAAAACAAAACAATGACACACAAAAACAACAAAAACAAACAAACAAAAACTTTGTTTTTGTTTTAAAACAAAACAAAACATTTATTTTGTAACAATATATCACTCTATCTTTTATTAAAGAATTAAGCCACAATAAAGTACCAAATTAAGAATAAAATTACGTAGGCCTATATTACATAGGGGAAAAAAAACTTAAGAACATATAAGCCGTGAAGTTTATAACTGGTCTTGCTTTCCCATGTAATAAATAAATTAGTTTTATCATGGCCATTCAATTCCACTACAATTCCGATTTTATTACCGATTTTAAAATATTATTACATTTTTAAAAAATGTTGTTTATAGGCCTACTACAGTATGATTCTTCTGCAAATATATTTATTACATTGTCCCAATAAATCACATCAAATTTCCCGTTTCTCTACTGTATACTTAATAAATTCAAACTACTTAAACGATCTTGTAATTGTAAATATAGTAAATAATAGCATTGTTGTTGCAAGTGGCAAGCCCTGGGTGATTTAATAATAAAATGGTTTTGTAAGTGTTTTATTCCATCAATAGGCCCAATAAAATAATTAATTTTTTTTTAATTATTTAATTATTTTCTAATCCCCCCCCCCCCACCCTCGGTATGCCTTTGTTAAGCATACATAGTATGAAATACAGACACAGGGTGTATAATGACAAAATGACGAAGTATGAATGAATCGAGCTAATACTGTAGTTTCAGATTCGCAGGTAGAATTTAATGTGACGTCAACATATGATCAGATGATGGTAGTCATAAATCGAGTATATTTTTCTTCCCGGAAGAGTTATTCTCACCAAGCTTGGAAAGAGATGTTGGCGGAAACGCAACCATACTATCTACTGTATTACAGTAAATAATCGACCTTTGCGCAATTTATCAAAGGCATCATTAACTGATATCAACCATAACCTGCCTGCCTGATCACAATCATATAGTAATGTTTAGATTGAATAAGCGCGATGCATCCCGTCCAGGCAAAGAAATATATGTGATGTTCATAATGGGAATTCCACAGAGGATCGAGTGCATCAATGATCTAATTTATACTGAAGGTACCTGTAGAGTGTAGACTACTGGACTATGCCTATAGGTATTTCAGCAATAACTATTGCGTTTTGGATTACAATTAATTACATCCATACAGACAAACAGATAACAACCCAAACCGCAATGATAATTACCTTTGCAGGCATTTCATATAATATGTGCCGTATGTTTTTGTCTGTTTTTGTATGTTTTTGTGTGTTTTTGTGTGTTTTTGTGAGTTTTTGTGTGTTTTTGTGTGTTTTTGTGTGTTTTTGTGAGTTTTTGTGTGTTTTTGTGTGTTTTTGGTGTAAATAGACGTCCCCAGACACCCCAGGTCGTGTATTTAATGCGGTGTAAATTTTACGACTGCAGACAATGGTGCTCTTCGCACAGCATGTGAAAAAAACTGTATTTTCTTGAAAAATACTTAACTTAATTTGACCACTGTCAGTACTGCCCTCCACTCTTCTGCCAGTACCAGACAACCGCCCTACACTGCTACAGCACTACCGGTACCTACTGCACTTGCACTACAAGTAGGCAATCAACAAATTAGTCAAATAATATTTTAAATGGATTTTAAATTGTACCGGCAGCACTGGGGGAGGAAAGGGAGAATGCCAGTTTAAGTGCCTGAACGATTTACGATTAGCAGAGATTTGGCGGACGTGATCTGCAGCCGTCTTTCTGTGGTGGATAAGACAGTCTCGGTCCGGAAACACCCCCAACTTCAGAACTTGTTGTCGTTGCTCGATGGCAATGAAGCGGGATGATGCGAACGAGAAAGTAAAATCGCAATTGTTCCCATAGGTTTAGTTGGAATTGTGGCCCATACTTGTTGCATGTATTAATTATAATGTTTAGTTAATTTCGTACTTTTTAAATAATATAACTTTACAATATAATGTTGTGAGTTGTGGCGTTTTATACTACAGTACTATGTATTATGTAATATGTAATAAATAATTAATAAACTTTTCAGATAGGGGGGGGGGGGGGGGGGGACTTTCGACGCAAGAAAATTTTTATCCTCTCTAGGGGAAAATCGACGCAATGGTCGGCTATATGAATCCAATAACAATGCGTCTACCCTAATTACTGTCCCTCATTATCGTACAGCATTTGATTGGTTAAGTACTAAATATATTAGTTGGCCAGTTTATATTACTATTTACTATTAATTATAATATATTTAATGTATATTTGAATTATTGTGTATGTGTTAACTATTATATATGTAAGCCGACCAGCCGACCACAGGTGACTTATGGAGGATCGCTAGAAGTCGGCTAGTTTACATATGAAGTATTTAGATTAGGCCAAGTTCCAACCACTCTTGGGTCGTGTATAAAGGCGACTATTCGACCCAGTGCACTGAGAGTAAGTCGCAAGTGGTCGGCTAACATATATATCATCATAGGTCTACAATAGACTATATGGAGGGTCGCTAAAAGTCGCAAAACTTTATATGTAGACTATAGATGGAGCCGACCAATTCGACTCTTCCGACCACCCCTGTGCCTGTATATGATAAGCTGTGTATAAGCTGTGTATATGATTTATCTAAGCCGATTAGCCGACCAGTTGCGTTTTACTCTCAGTCCACTGGGTCGAATAGTCGCATAATGTAGACCTATGATGATATTTGTAATCCGAAGTGCCGACCACTTTGCGACTTTACCCTCAGTTTACTGGATGAATAGTCGCCTTTATACACGGCCCAAGAGGTGGTCGGAAGAGTCGAATTGGTCGGCAAAGTCGGCTCCACCTATAGTTTCTATATAAAGTTTTGCGGCTTTTAGCGACCGTCCATATAGTCTATTGTAGACCTATGATGATAAATGTAAGCCGAACTACCGACACTAACTCTCAATTCACTGGGTCGAATAGTCGCATAATGTAGACCTATGATGATATTTGTAATCCGAAGTGCCGACCACTTTGCGACTTTACCCTCAGTTTACTGGATGAATAGTCGCCTTTATACACGGCCCAAGAGGTGGTCGGAAGAGTCGAATTGGTCGGCAAAGTCGGCTCCACCTATAGTTTCTATATAAAGTTTTGCTGCTTTTAGCGACCCTCCATACATAGTCTGTTGTAGACCTATGTTGATATATGTAAGCCGAACTGTCGACCACTTGCGACTTACCCTCAGTTCAATGGGTCGAATATTCGTCTATTGTAGACCTATGATGATATATGTAAGCCGAACTGCCGACCACTTGCGACTTACCCTCAGTTCACTGGGTCGAATAGTCGCCTTTATCAGTTTATGCACGGCCCAAGAGGTGGTCGGAAGAGACGATTGGTCGCCAATGTCGGCTCCACCTATAGTCTACATATAAAGTTTTGTGACTATTAGCGACCCTCCATACAGCCATATAGTCTATTCTAGGCCTATGATGATATACAGTATGTAAGACGACCAGCCGGCCACTTGCGACTTACCCGCAGTTCACACTATTGAATAGTTAAAGATATAGAGAGATAGACTGACTGGCATGGACAGAACATAATGTAGAATCTATTTTACCTCTGCTTCTGTTATTCTTAACCATTGAAAATAAACATATTTGTTTCTTCCCTGTCTGTTCAGTTAATACACACACACACGCGTACTGCATATACACCATGAACCGTAATATAGTGTCATTTTCTGATGACACGGACCCCCCCCCAGATTTTTCTACAAATCTTTATCATATTGCTTGAAATTTGAAACACAACTAGTTCCACGCACCGTCGTTGACCCCATGAAGCCGGAATTTTCGATTTCGCCTTTAAATTTCTTTAATAAACGTTTTAAAAAAGCGTCTTTTGCGAAATCGCACCCTCCGTATCATGGCCATTCTGCAGATTAGTCGTAATTTTATATTTTAATTTTATCGTTTTAATTTTCGTAATTTTATATCATTGGAAAGTATGCGTTACAAGGATTCCAAATATGTAACAATATCTGAATTTCGTTGAGAAACAGCTGAGATATATGCGTTCAAAGATTGCAAGAATTATCGTTCGCTGGAGGCCATTTATTCTATTTAATAAATACACAATATTCTAGTGTTATTTATTTTATGAGTTGATGGGCAACAGCGGTATGCCTATACGATATATCTATTGCGTAGCTATTCATACATAAACAAAATGTATCAGAACATTGTTAATTTATTAAATAGAGTAAATGGCATTTATCGAACGATAATTCTTGCAATCTTTGAACGCCTATATCTCAGCTGTTTCTCAACGAAATTCAGATATTGTTACATATTTGGAATCCTTGCAACGCATGCTTTCCAATGAAATGAAAACTAATCTGAAGAATGGCCATGATACGGTGGGTGCGATTTCGCAAAAGACACTTATTTAAAACGCTTATTAAAAAAAATTAAAAGCAAAATCTAAAATTCCGGCTTCATGGGGTCATCGACGGTGAGTGGAACTAGTTGTGTTTCAAATTTCAAGCAATATGATACAGATTTGTAGAAAAATCTGGAGGGGGGGTCCGTGTCATCAGAAAATGACACTATATTACGTTCATGGTGTATATTTATTGCCAAATATCTCCAAATAAGCAATGGTTCTTTATGTCATTTAAGTTTAATATGGTTGTAGGGGATGTTCCAATGTCGTTGCCCCATACTCGTCCTCCGTTTAGTTAACTTATTGCTGGAGGTTTGTAACCATTTAAAGGGGGTTGTAGTTTCTGTAATATTAAATGTTCTCTGTCATCTGTGTTTTTTCTGGTTTACTAATATATTTAAACCTTATGGTGGACCAGAAGGGCCAATTCGTTTTTTTTTAATTTCACAGAATTAAAAAAAAAACGAATATATTAATTGGCCCTTCAAATTCGTTTTTTCGTTTATTTATTTTACTTCTCTGGGATGCAGTTTTCAATATTCCCATATTGTATTTTCGTTGGAAATTAGTTTAGGGGCCGTCCAAGTATGACGTCAGCACTTTAGGGGGGGGGGGGGGGGGGGGGTTGGGAAAATCTGATGACGTGCTGATGGGGGGAGGGGAGGGGGTCAGCCAAAATCTGACGTCAGCATGTTCATTTATAGGTGCTAGAAGAGATAGCAGAAGAGTAAATAGCTTGCCTATTTTAATTGTTCGAAGCCCCCGAATGCCCGTAGCACGACCTTCTGTTTCAGTTACCAGTCACCATGTTTCAATGATTAGGACGCGAAATTTTTTTTAATCTGATTTGGGGGGGGGGGGGGGGGTGGGGTCAACGCCTATCTGATGACATCTGATTTAGGGGAGGGAGGGGGTCAACATTTTGGGGAAAAGTGCAGACGTCATACTTGGACGGCCCCTTACTCAGGAACTGTGTTTTGATATTATGTTTAAAAGCTTCCACGGATACCGCATTGCGCACATCTAAGGGTATCTTGATATAGAAACTTAGTACCGGTATTAAAACTTATTATCTTGCCCACAATTTAACCTTCTAAGTCAGAAAGCTGTGCGCACAACTTAGGAAAAAAGTACGTAGTCCGTACATGGTACAACACGTTCGTGGGGACTTCGCGCAGCACGTAGTCGGCAAGCCTTGGCATACGGTTCATATAGAGCAAATGGGGCATGTCTAGTTTGGACCCCATATCCCATGCTATAAATGTATTCATTCGATATACAATAGGTGGTGTCAAATTGTTATTCTGCAATTTCGTACTTACCAGTGCAGCACTGTACAGCAGTACCGTACCGGTACCTATGTCATTACTTCTGAGTCTCTAGCGGATCCCCAATTAAATGTCTTAACTTTTCAATTTCGTAAAAGATAGACTTCATGATTCTCTACAGGCCACCAAAATTTCAGCTCAGGAAAATGAGGCCTTCCCGAGAAATTTAACATTTTCTAAAAACCACATAATCTGTCGTAGCTGACGTCAGACTGCATGATTTTTCACCAAACTTTCTAAACTTTCTCTCTACTACTTACCTACTAAGTTTGGTTCAATTCCGAACCAGCGATGCCGAGATATTCGCGTTCAAACATTTACCAGACAGACAGACATACAGACGGACATGCCCCATTTGCCCTATATGAACCGTATGCCAAGGCTCGCCGACTACGTGTCTCGCCCCACAACCCTGTTTAAATACCGTACTGTAAGTAAAATTAGATACAGTGCAGTGCGTAGGCCATGGCAGTGCAGTCTTGCAGTGCAGTCAGCTGATCAGGTTACAGTACGAGTACAGCAGTACTGCAGTAGGGAATAGTACCTGAGTACCGGCAACCGGGATTAACATTATTAGATTTGATACACACCGCCTCACTGCTGCACTGCCTTATACCTTCCCTCACTGCACGGACCGGACAGCGGACAACATTTATTTATATTTAAGTCATGCAGATTTAATTCATTTAATTTATCGAGCGATTAACTACTGAGCTGCTGAGTTGAATCCGAGCGTTCATCATGAGCGTTTCAGGAGTGCTAAAATTAGTTGGGTTAGACGATTACATTAATCCTTCCCAGGACTGCATCAAACCAGTGGAAGTAGCCTCATCGTCTAGCAACCACCTTCAACAGCAGAAAAAGCGGGGGACTATTGCCATGGAGACGGATGGGGTTTACAGCAAGACTGCCACTGTTGACGGCAGCGTCAAAGCGGTGGAGATTACATTGAATGATTGTCTAGCTTGTAGTGGCTGCATAACATCAGCCGAGAGTGTCCTGGTTTCAGAGCAAAGTTCCGCGGAGTTCTACCGCGTGTTGGAGTCTAACACACGTGCCGGGAACTCTGGTGTCGAGGTGCGGGTAGTTGTTGTTTGTGTCTCCACCCAGTCTGTTGCCTCTCTCGCCTCAACCTTCAGTCTATCTATGGAACAAACTTACTCGAAACTTAGGAGATTTCTCCTCGATATCGGCGTCCACAAAGTCTACAATCTAACTGTCGCGAACGATTTGAGTTTAGTTGAGACGAGCCGAGAGTTTATGGAGCGATGCGAAACCGGCGACGGACTGCCATTGGTGACGAGCGCGTGTCCAGGATGGGTGTGTTACGCGGAGAAGACTCACGGAGAATTCATTCTGCCGTACATGAGTAGCGTTCGGTCGAGTCAACAGATTATGGGTAGTTGGTTGGATTCAGTTTCGGGAGGGAGGGCGGTATTCCACGTCTTCATTATGCCGTGTTACGATAAGAAACTGGAAGCTTCGAGGTCAGAGTTCCAAACTGCTGGGGGAGGGCGGGAAGTCAACCTGGTGCTCACCTCCGGAGAGCTAACCCAAATGATACGCGATAAAGTCGCTAGTTTAGTCGATGTCTTAGATGACGTCGCTGAATTCGAGCAGTCTATGATGGTAGATGGTTTGTACGTGACTGAAGGGGACCGTGGTTCCGGTGGTTATCTAGAACACGTTGCTAGGCAGGCCTTCCGCCGGTTCAACCAGGGCGTCGACATTCCCGATTTGCTTTACAAGGAACTCCGTAATTCCGATTTGCAGGAGGTTGTTATCCCCGTCTCCAATAATCCCACAAAGTCTCACCTAAAGTTTGTTTTTGTTTACGGGTTTCGCAATATACAAAATATAGTCCGTAAAATAAAGCAGGGGAAGTGCGATTACGACTTCGTTGAAATAATGGCGTGTCCTTCGGGATGTCTGAATGGAGGCGGACAATTTAACTCAAAAGATAGCCAATCGGATGGACAGATGCGATTAGGTCAGGCATCCCGTCTGTACCAAACTCTACCATATAGAGAAGCCAATAGTAACCCCAATGTAAATATCGCTTACGCTGATTGGTTGGAAAACGAAGACCAACTTAAGTACTCGTTACATACTCAATATCGCAAAGTTGAGACAAATTTAACTCGATTGAATATTAAGTGGTAAATATTTATTCTGCAGATACAGTATAATTACATATTATTATTCGCCCTCGTGTTGTTTCCTGCCCGCCGGTTAAATAACTGGGAAAATAACTGACTTCCGGGAAATCAGAGATAGGATCACGGCTTAGAAATGGTATAAAACAAACGATTGAAGGAGGACTAGGTCTACCTACAATACAATAATTGTTCAATAAATGAGACTTGCAAATAACGAGTACCTACACACTACAGTCGGGGTCTCAAGTGCGTCTAACTAGAAAAAGGTATTTAAAAAAGGATAAGAAACCATTGGGCATAGCGGCTTTACAGAGCTGCTGTCACAGCACGTCGGAGGTGACTTCTCGTCCCTTGTGGATTCTTGCCACTGAGTCATGTCCCCAAAAGCCAACAAACTGCTCCCTATAATTGCCTCACGACTGACCCACTCTTGGAGTAAACTTTATTCAACGCTAATGGCTGAATGGGGTGGGTACGAATGGAATATGGACTCTGATGTCATTATAAATGACACTTCCCGATTGGTTAAGGGTGAATTTTCTTACTGAGTTTCAGGGGACCTAATAATACTCATCTCATTCCCAATAGGAGAGTTTAGATTAATTACCAATCCAATAGCCATTATTTTAACAACTGAATAATTATTATTTGACTCAAATCCATCATGTTTATATAATCGGTAAGTTAAAATGATTAATAATTTAATAACAAACAATACAGGCAACGTAATAAAGATCAACACTAAAACATCTAACTAATAGTTTTCAAGCTTTCCAATTTTTCATTTTATTATAGCACATAAAAATATAAAACTATACAAACTGAAAAATAATGAGATATAAACGGCTAAGTATTAAAAGCCATGTATTGATATTATCATATTATTCTTACATTAATACCTAATTTATAATTATAATTACTATATAACAGAAAATAATATGCAACAATATCCAAAGGGTAGCATAACGCATATGGTAATAACAGGGATAGTGATGTTCAGCGGTGCTGTTACTAATCACTGATTGGCTAATGTTCACATACATAACTCAGGTACTATATTAATAAGACGAGGTAAAAATAGTAAAAATTTAATTAAAATTGATAATAAAATAAAAATGTTAGGAAAAAAAGTGTGGTTAGGAGGTGGATATGGACAGCGGTGGACAAGGGGTACACGATTGGGCGTGGTATCGATTTGAGCAGGGTAGAGTTCAGTGGAGGTGGATATGGACAGCGGTGGACAAGGGGTACACGATTGGGCGTGGTATCGATTTGAGCAGGGTAGAGTTCAGTGGAGGTGGATATGGACAGCGGTGGACAAGGGGTACACGATTGGGCGTGGTATCGGTTTGAGCAGGGTAGAGTTCAGTGGAGGCACAGCGGTGGACAAGTGGTACACGATTGGGCGTGGTATCGATTTGAGCAGGGTAGAGTTCAGTGGAGGCAGATGCAGGATGGCGAGATTTCGTGGAACGGCTGGGAGTTGGTGCAGATGATGTGGTGGTACCGTCTGACGGTTGCGTTGGCCGGGTCGTCGCCATGTTGATGAATGGTTAACTCAGGTACTAATCACTGATTGGCTAATGGTCACAGCTATAACTCCGGTACTAATCACTGATTGGATAATGGTCACAGCTATAACTCCGGTACTAATCACTGATTAGATAATGGTCACTGCTATAACTCCGGAACTAATCACTGATTGGATAATGGTCACAGCTATATCTCCGGTACTAATCACTGATTGGATAATGGTCACAGCTATAACTCCGGTACTAATCACTGATTGGATAATGGTCACAGCTATAACTCCGGAACTAATCACTGATTGGATAATGGTCACAGCTATAACTCCGGAACTAATCACTGATTGGATAATGGTCACAGCTATAACTCCGGTACTAATCACTGATTGGATAATGGTCACAGCTATAACTCCGTTACTAATCACTGATTGGATAATGGTCACAGCTATAACTCCGTTACTAATCACTGGATTGGATAATGGTCAGCTATAACTCCGGTACTAATCACTGATTGGATAATGGTCACAGCTATAACTCCAGAACTAATCACTGATTGGATAATGGTCACAGCTATAACTCCGGAACTAATCACTGATTGGATAATGGTCACAGCTATAACTCCGGTACTAATCACTGATTGGATAATGGTCACAGCTATAACTCCGGTACTAATCACTGATTGGATAATGGTCACAGCTATAACTCCGGTTGGATAATGGTCACAGCTATAACTCGGAACTAATCACTGGATTGGATAATGGTCACAGGTATAACTCCGGTACTAATCACTGATTGGATAATGGTCACAGCTATAACTCCGGAACTAATCACTGATTGGATAATGGTCACAGCTGTAATTCCGGTACTAATTACTGATTGGATAATGGTCACAGCTATAACTCCGGTACTAATCACTGATTGGATAATGGTCACAGCTATAACTCCGGTACTAATCACTGATTGGATAATGGTCACAGCTATAACTCCGGTTGGATAATGGTCACAGCTATAACTCGGAACTAATCACTGGATTGGATAATGGTCACAGGTATAACTCCGGTACTAATCACTGATTGGATAATGGTCACAGCTATAACTCCGGAACTAATCACTGATTGGATAATGGTCACAGCTGTAATTCCGGTACTAATTACTGATTGGATAATGGTCACAGCTATAACTCCGGTACTAATCACTGATTGGATAATGGTCACAGCTATAACTCCGTTACTAATCACTGGATTGGATAATGGTCACAGCTATAACTCCGGTACTAATCACTGATTGGATAATGGTCACAGCTATAACTCCGTTACTAATCACTGGATTGGATAATGGTCACAGCTATAACTCCGGAACTAATCACTGATTGGATAATGGTCACAGCTATAACTCCGTTACTAATCACTGGATTGGATAATGGTCACAGCTATAACTCAGGAACTAATCACTGATTGGATAATGGTCACAGCTATAACTCAGGAACTAATCACTGGATTGGATAATGGTCACAGGTATAACTCAGGTACTAATCACTGATTGGATAATGGTCACAGCTATAACTCCGGTACTAATCACTGATTGGATAATGGTCACAGCTATAACTCCGGAACTAATCACTGATTGGATAATGGTCACAGCTGTAATTCCGGTACTAATTACTGATTGGATAATGGTCACAGCTATAACTCCGGTACTAATCACTGATTGGATAATGGTCACAGCTATAACTCCGTTACTAATCACTGGATTGGATAATGGTCACAGCTATAACTCAGGAACTAATCACTGATTGGATAATGGTTACAGCTGTAATTCAACTAGTTTGGTTAATAGGATTTTATTGGTTAGTTTTAACATCCACTTCCACTTATTACCACTTTCTAGTTCGCCCTCTTTGGAAAGTCACCTTATTATATTTAGTTCGTTCCGATTTTTGTTTAAACTACTTGATTAGATCGACACAAATATTATGCTGCACAAGGCCATAAAAGTAAACTACTTATCAATCGATGGAAATTATTGAATATTGAGAGTATTGGTAATTCTAACTGTAGCACATGGTTTAACGTAAACGTATTAGTAAGCAAATCTACAAAACCTTATGAAGAATTAACAACCTATAAATATATCGTAATTTTCGTTTATATATTGAATAACAAATTCTCGCTGTTATTTACCTAACGGTATAAATCTTCCTAGTTTCTATTCTACAATAAATATGGTAAACGAGAAAGACCGACATTGTAAATCTACACCAAAACCTACAATCTAAATAACTTGAAAAATCTATTTACAAAATAATTGTACTAACTTGTAGAACCAAAATAATTATCGTACTGTACTAACTGCCTGCATGTATCCGCTAGACAGTCCGACTCAACTAGAGGCCGCTAGAATATCCGACTCAACTAGAGGCCGCTAGACAGTCCGACTCAACTAGAGGCCGCTAGACTGTCCGACTCAACTAGATGCCGGTAGACTGTCCGACTCAAATAGAGGCCGCTAGACTCCGCCTCAACTAGAGGCCGCTAGACTGTCCGACTCAACTAGAGGCCGCTAGACTGTCCGACTCAACTAGAGGCCGCTAGACTGTCCGACTCAACTAGAGGCAGCTAGACTGTCCGACTCAAATAGAGGCCGCTAGACTGTCCGACTCAACTAGAGGCCGCTAGACAGCCCGACTCAACTAGAGGCCGCTAGACTGTCCGACTCAACTAGATGCAGCTAGACTGTCCGACTCAAATAGAGGCCGCTAGACTGTCCGATTCAACTAGAGGCCGCTAGACAGTCCGACTCAACTAGAGGCTGCTAGACTGTCCGACTCAAATAGAGGCCGGTAGACTGTCCGACTCAACTAGAGGCCGCTAGATTATTCGACTCGACTAGAGGCCGCTAGACAGTCCGACTCAAATAGAGGCCGCTAGACTCCGCCTCAACTAGAGGCCGCTAGACTGTCCGATTCAACTAGAGGCCGCTAGACTGTCCGACTAAACTAGAGGCCGCTAGACTGTTTGACTCAAATAAAGGCCGCTAGACTGTCCGACTCAAGTAGAGGCCGCTAGACTGTCCGACTCAACTAGAGGCCGCTAGAATATCCGACTCAACTAGAGGGCGCTAGACAGCCCGACTCAAATAGAGGCCGCTAGACTGTGCCACTCAACTAGAGGCCGCTAGTCTGTCCAACTCAACTAGAGGCTGCTAGACTGTCCGACTCAAATAGAGGCCGCTAGACTCCTCCTCAACTAGAGGCCGCTAGACTGTCTGACTCAACTACAGGCCGCTAGACTGTCCGACTCAACTAGAGGCCGCTAGACTGTCCGACTCAACTAGAGGCCGCTAGACTGTCCGACTCAACTAGAGGCCGCTAGACTGTCCGACTCAACTAGAGGCCGCTAGACTCCGCCTCAACAAAAGGCCGCTAGACTGTCCGACTCAACTAGAGGCCGCTAGACTGTCCGACTCAACTAGAGGCTGCGAGACTGTCTGACTCAACTAGAGGCCGCTAGACTCCGCCTCAACTAGAGGCCGCTAGACTCCGCCTCAACAAAAGGCCGCTAGACTGTCCGACTCAACTAGAGGCCGCTAGACTGTCCGACTCAACTAGAGGCCGCGAGATTGTCTGACTCAACTAGAGGCCGCTAGACTGTCTGACTCAACTACAGGCCGCTAGACTGTCCGACTCAACTAGAGACCGCTAGACTGTCTGACTCAACTACAGGCCGCTAGACTGTCCGACTCAACTAGAGGCCGCTAGACTGTCCGACTCAACTAGAGGCCGCTAGACTCCGCCTCAACTAGAGGCCGCTAGACTGTCCGAATCAACTAGAGGCCGCTAGACAGTCCGACTCAACTAGAGGCCGCTAGACTGTCCGACTCAACTAGAGGCCGGTAGACTGTCCGACTCAACTAGAGGCCGCTAGACTGTCCGACTCAACTAGAGGCCGCTAGACTGTCTGACTCAACTACAGGCCGCTAGACTGTCCGACTCAACTAGAGGCCGCTAGACTGTCCGACTCATCTAGAGGCCGCTAGACTGTCTGACTCAAATAGGGGCCGCTAGACTGTCCGACTCAACTAGAGGCCGCTAGACTCCGCCTCAACAAAAGGCCGCTAGACTGTCCGACTCAACTAGAGGCCGCTAGACTCTCCGACTCAAATAGAGGCCCCTAGAATGTCCGACTCAACAAGAGGCCGCTAGACGGTCCGACTCAACTAGATGCCGGTAGACTATCTGACTCAAATAGAGGCCGCTAGACTCCGCCTCAACTAGAGGCCGCTAGACTGTCCGACTCAACTAGAGGCCGCTAGACTGTCCGACTCAACTAGAGGCCGGTAGACTGTCCGACTCAACTAGAGGCCGCTAGATTATTCGACTCATCTAGAGGCCGCTAGACAGTCCGGCTCAAATAGAGGCTGCTAGACTGTCCGACTCAAATAGAGGCCGGTAGACTGTCCGACTCAACTAGAGGCCGCTAGATTATTCGACTCGACTAGAGGCCGCTAGACAGTCCGACTCAAATAGAGGCCGCTAGACTCCGCCTCAACTAGAGGCCGCTAGACTGTCCGATTCAACTAGAGGCCGCTAGACTGTCCGACTAAACTAGAGGCCGCTAGACTGTCTGACTCAAATAAAGGCCGCTAGACTGTCCGACTCAAGTAGAGGCCGCTAGACAGTCCGACTCAACTAGAGGCTGCTAGACTGTCCGACTCAAATAGAGGCCGGTAGACTGTCCGACTCAACTAGAGGCCGCTAGATTATTCGACTCGACTAGAGGCCGCTAGACAGTCCGACTCAAATAGAGGCCGCTAGACTCCGCCTCAACTAGAGGCCGCTAGACTGTCCGATTCAACTAGAGGCCGCTAGACTGTCCGACTAAACTAGAGGCCGCTAGACTGTCTGACTCAAATAAAGGCCGCTAGACTGTCCGACTCAAGTAGAGGCCGCTAGACTGTCCGACTCAACTAGAGGCCGCTAGAATATCCGACTCAACTAGAGGGCGCTAGACAGCCCGACTCAAATAGAGGCCGCTAGACTGTGCCACTCAACTAGAGGCCGCTAGTCTGTCCAACTCAACTAGAGGCTGCTAGACTGTCCGACTCAAATAGAGGCCGCTAGACTCCTCCTCAACTAGAGGCCGCTAGACTGTCTGACTCAACTACAGGCCGCTAGACTGTCCGACTCAACTAGAGGCCGCTAGACTGTCCGACTCAACTAGAGGCCGCTAGACTGTCCGACTCAACTAGAGGCCGCTAGACTGTCCGACTCAACTAGAGGCCGCTAGACTGTCCGACTCAACTAGAGGCTGCGAGACTGTCTGACTCAACTAGAGGCCGCTAGACTCCGCCTCAACTAGAGGCCGCTAGACTCCGCCTCAACAAAAGGCCGCTAGACTGTCCGACTCAACTAGAGGCCGCTAGACTGTCCGACTCAACTAGAGGCCGCGAGATTGTCTGACTCAACTAGAGGCCGCTAGACTGTCTGACTCAACTACAGGCCGCTAGACTGTCCGACTCAACTAGAGACCGCTAGACTGTCTGACTCAACTACAGGCCGCTAGACTGTCCGACTCAACTAGAGGCCGCTAGACTGTCCGACTCAACTAGAGGCCGCTAGACTCCGCCTCAACTAGAGGCCGCTAGACTGTCCGAATCAACTAGAGGCCGCTAGACAGTCCGACTCAACTAGAGGCCGCTAGACTGTCCGACTCAACTAGAGGCCGGTAGACTGTCCGACTCAACTAGAGGCCGCTAGACTGTCCGACTCAACTAGAGGCCGCTAGACTGTCTGACTCAACTACAGGCCGCTAGACTGTCCGACTCAACTAGAGGCCGCTAGACTGTCCGACTCATCTAGAGGCCGCTAGACTGTCTGACTCAAATAGGGGCCGCTAGACTGTCCGACTCAACTAGAGGCCGCTAGACTCCGCCTCAACAAAAGGCCGCTAGACTGTCCGACTCAACTAGAGGCCGCTAGACTCTCCGACTCAAATAGAGGCCCCTAGAATGTCCGACTCAACAAGAGGCCGCTAGACGGTCCGACTCAACTAGATGCCGGTAGACTATCTGACTCAAATAGAGGCCGCTAGACTCCGCCTCAACTAGAGGCCGCTAGACTGTCCGACTCAACTAGAGGCCGCTAGACTGTCCGACTCAACTAGAGGCCGGTAGACTGTCCGACTCAACTAGAGGCCGCTAGATTATTCGACTCATCTAGAGGCCGCTAGACAGTCCGGCTCAAATAGAGGCCGCTAGACTCCGCATCAACTAGAGGCCGCTAGACTGTCCGACTCAACTAGAGGCCGCTAGACTGTCCGACTCAACTAGAGGCCGCTAGACTGTCTGACTCAAATAGAGGCCGCTAGACGGTCCGACTCAACTAGAGGTCGCTAGACTGTCCGACTCAACTAGAGGCCGCTAGAATATTCGACTCGACTAGAGGCCGCTAGACAGACCGACTCAAATAGAGGCCGCTAGACTCCGACTCAACTAGAGGCCGCTAGACTGTCCGACTAAACTAGAGGCCGCTAGACTGTCCGACTCAACTAGAGGCCGCTAGAATATCCGACTCAACTAGAGGCCGCTAGACTGTCCGACTCAAATAGAGGCCGCTATACTGTCCGACTCAACTAGAGGCCGCTAGAATATCCGACTCAACTAGAGGCCGCTAGACAGTCCGACTCAAATAGAGGCCGCTAGACTCTACAGGCCGCTAGACTGTCCGACTCAACTAGAGGCCGCTAGACTGTCCGACTCAACTAGAGGCCGCTAGACGGTCCGACTCAACTAGAGGCCGCTAGACGGTCCGACTCAACTACAGGCCGCTAGACTGTCCGACTCAAATAGAGGCCGCTAGACTGTCCGACTAAAATAGAGGCCGCTAGACTGTCCGACTCAACTAGAGGCCGCTAGACGGTCCGACTCAACTAGAGGCCGCTAGACGGTCCGACTCAACTACAGGCCGCTAGACTGTCCGACTCAAATAGTGGCCGCTAGACTGTCCGACTCAAATAGAGGCCGCTAGACTGTCCGACTCAACTAAAGGCCGCTAGACTGTCCGACTCAACTAGAGGCCGCTAGACGGTCCGACTCAACTAGAGGCCGCTAGACGGTCCGACTCAACTACAGGCCGCTAGACTGTACGACTCAACTAGAGGCCGCTAGACTGTCTGACTCAAATAGAGGCCGCTAGACGGTCCGACTCAACTAGAGGCCGCTAGACTGTCCGACTCAACTAGAGGCCGCTAGAATATTCGACTCGACTAGATGCCGCTACACAGTCCGACTCAAATAGAGGCCGCTAGACTGTCAGACTCAAATAGAGGCCGCTAGACTGTCCGACTCAAATAGAGGCCGCTAGACTGTCCGACTCAACTAGAGGCCGCTAGACGGTCCGACTCAACTAGAGGCCGCTAGACGGTCCGACTCAACTACAGGCCGCTAGACTGTCCGACTCAACTAGAGGCCGTTAGACTGTCCGACTCAAATAGAGGCCGCTAGACTGTCCGACTCAACTAGAGGCCGCTAGACTGTCCGACTCAAATAGAGGCCGCTAGATTGTCCTACTCAACTAGAGGCCGCTAGACTGTCCGACTCAACTAGAGGCCGCTAGAATATCCGACTCAACTAAAGGCCGCTAGACTATCATGGGCCGACATTAGATTATCCTGGGCCTCCCTCAGGGAGAAGGCAACTGCATTGAGTCTCGGTAGAACCGTACTGGAGATTGTATCGGTAGATTGCCGTGCCACTCTCCGTCGTTTAACGGGGGGTCGTCCGTTGTGTTCGATAAAGACGTTATCGACCCCCCGATGCGTGAGTTCCGCTCGCAGTAACTGGCACTCGTTCCGTAACCGCGCGTTCTCCTCAATCACCGCGTCCCATTCGGCCCGCAAACCATCGGGGTTGTTTAGTTTGTCTCTTAGCAACGCGTTGTCCCGTCTCAGTCTGTCTATGTAGCTACACGCCCGACTCAGGATGCCTCCTTTACTCTCCCGGGGCAGTTTGCATCGATCGTCCACCTCTACTGCTTCAGGGACGACCGTAGCGAGTCGAGTTATCCACGAGTTGATGTTTGTCCGGCGTCGTCGCTCGATCTCGTTGTGCGAGTTTCGACGGCGTTGTTCCCGTATCGAGGATTCGTTAACGTAGCGATCCCCGTAGAAGCTTGGGGAGAGCATTGAGTCCGAGTCATCTAGAAAATAAATAAATATACATTTGTTGGGCCTTTAACTTAGGTACGATCACTAACCCTCTGCGACAAGGGGTGGTGTTGAGGGGGGGGGGGGGGGGGGCTTGACGACGCAAATATTTAGCATCAACGTTAAATTATCAATTTATTACTGACTCCCTGAAAGCTCTGCACTGACTGCCAATTAATTATTATACAAGATTGTATTTCTTATCTGGAAAGCAATAAATGGATATGCACCTGAATACCTTCTCGACTTACTATCTCCAAACAACACCTCACCAGTGACACTTATCTTATCTATTGTCTTTAAAGATATCTCGTTACAATCTCTGCAGCCGATCTATTCACTTTTCAACCGGGAGTAATCAGCTGTTATTTTCGGCTATTTCCCCTGGGTTGGATGAATTTTGATTGAAAGTTTCTTTTTTGACCTATCTAACCGCTACTAGACACACGGCCCTAAGGGTAAGACCCCCAAGACTCCTGTATTAAATATCCAAAATAATAATAGACACCGCTGATGAGGTTCAATAGTAGAACCATATGGGTATTATCCTGGTGTACAATTATAAACAACCGGGATTCGAACCAGTTATCCCTCCCACACGGTGTGGAATTTCGGGAATGGACAGTGGGGAATGGGGATATCGAAAATGCACGCCTATAAATAATTGGCTAACCGTCTTCCAGCAAACAGGCCAAAATGATATATGTTGTAGCTGTAGGCCCTATAATTTTTCTGATAATTTTTCCAACAAACCTACCCAGGACGTAACAGGCTGGAGTTTCCACTCTATGTAAGGAGATATCCCCTCCGTGGGTAGACGTTACGAACGCGCTGGGGGTCCCGGTTGTGGTAACACCAAGGGAGGGTTCTGCAGAGATCGCATCCCAGTGGTCATCCTCTCCGATTAAAGTCCCTTCCCGGTTGTCGTTAGCTGACTGGGTTAGAGTTAATGGGATCCGCGCTAAACGGAACTTACTAGCACCATGAATGCTACCACTAGAACCATCAAACCCGGCAATTGTACTGGTAGAAGAACCGACAATTGTAGGCCTGCTGGTGGTAGAACCGATTATGGTACCGGCACTAGACCCGTAAGCAATACTACAAGCATCTGTGGCGGTTGCTCTAGAACCGGATGATACATTAGAGGTACCAGCTACGGCTGAGGTACCGGTACCCGCTCCAGTACCGGTAGATGTACCAGCTATCGCATATGTACCGATACCATCTAAGGTAGACGTACCGGTACCGGTTAAGGTATCAGCGGAAATACCGGTACCGGTAGGTGATAGGCCTACTGATGTGACAACCTTGTAGGCTCGGTATATAACTTCACCACTCGTTTGATCTTCTGTTCTGAGGTAATGGATTCCAGATCCGTCCACTGAGCTGGTATCATCGTTTGTTTTCCGTAAACCTTGAAAAGGGAAGTCAGAACCGGCACGACTACCGGTAGTAGTCGCGAATGTAGGAACTCCTCTGGGACGAATTGATCGATGTTTATCAATCAACGACGATGTACGATTTCTCGGCTCCAGCAGCGGTAAGCCTACACCGATAATAATTCCAGAGCGGGATATTTTCTCTGAGTTCATCTGTTCATTTAGTCATTGATGCATAAAATTTTTAAGAATAGGCCTATGGTACCCGGTATTTGAAAAGACAGGAAGACTGCAGGAGCAGGACTGGCTGACTGGTACAGTTGTAAATGATGGTATGGCAGGCGCCGGCAGGCTACGACGAGCAACAAAGACCAACAATCACAAACAACAAGTAACAACGACCAACAATGAGCAACGACGACCAACAACAAGCAACATAGACCAACAACGAGCAACAATGAGCAACAACGAGTAACATCCCGCAGTGAGCAACAACGAACAAATGAGCGATAATGAGCAACAACGAGTAACAGAGAGCAACAACGAGCAACAATGAGCAACAACGAACAACAATGAGCAACAACGAGCAACAATGAGGAATGATGAGCAACAACGACCAACAATGAGCAACAAAGACCAACAATCAGCAACAACAACGCGACCAACAATGGGCAACAACGCGACCAACAATGGGCAACAACGCGACCAACAATGGGCAACGACGACGACGAGCAACAGCAACCAACAATGAGCAACAAAGGCCAACAACGAGCAACAACGACCAACAATGAGCTACGACGAACAACAACGACCAACAATGAGAAACAACGAGCGACAACGACCAACAACGAGCAACAATTAATGAGCAACAACGACCAACAATGAGCAACAACGAGCAACAGTGACAAACAATCAGCAACAACAAGCAACAACGATCAACAATGAGCAACGACAAGCAACAACGACCAACAACAAGCAACAATGAGCAACAACGACCAACAAAGACCAACAATCAGCAACAACAAGCAACAACGACCAACAATGAGCAAGAACGATCAATAATGAGCAACAACGACCAACAATGAGCAACAACGAGCAACAATGAGCAATAATAAGCAACAACGACAAACAATGAGCAACGACGAGCAACAACGACCAACAATGAGCAACGATGAGCAACGACGAGCAACAATGAGCAATAATAAGCAACAACGACAAACAATGAGCAACGACGAGCAACAACGACCAACAATGAGCAACGACGAGCGACAACGACCAACAACGAGCAACAAAGACCAACAATCAGCACCATCAAGCAACAACGACCAACAATGAGCAACGACGAGCAACAACGACCAACAATGAGCAAGAACGAGCAACAATAAGCCATAATGAGCAACAACGACCAACAATGAGCAACAACGACCAACAATGAGCAACAACGAGCAACAATGAGCAATAATGAGCAACAACGACAAACAATGAGCAACAAAGACCAACAATGAGCAACAACGAGCAACAACGACCAATAATGAGCAACGAAGAGCAACAACGAGCAACACCAAGCAATAATGAGCAACAACGACAAACAATGAGGAACAACGACCAACAAGGAGCAACAACGAGCAACAACGAGCAACAATGAGCAACAACGAGCAACAACGACCAACAATGAGCAACGACGAGCTACAACGACCAACAACGAGCAACAATGAGCAACAACGAACAACAATGAGCAACAACGAGCAGCAAAGACCAACAATGAGCACATGTCTCCCCGCGGGAGCCATTCAGCAATTAAATCTGTACTCCATGAAGACACGCCATTTTAGAGTGGTGGCGGATCTAGTGCTCCTTGTTAATTTGTATTCCTCGGCCCAAAAAGGGTGCTTATAAGCATTATGCTTGTTGCCCATGGGTGAACTTCGATGTTCAATAAAATAAATGTTAAACTTAACAATTTCTGCTGGGGACTGTCTAAAACCTGGGCGGTCCCGGTTTCGGCCCACTGAACCTAAAAACAGGTCAGTCCAATTTTTGCCCGGTCCATAAGAAAATTCCTAAAACCCGGTCCGAATAATTCCTAAACAGCTAAAACCCGGTCCATAGACTCGCGGTCCCAAAAATTAAATGACTAAAAACCCTGTGTCGGTCTTAAAGTTAAAATGTCTAAAACCCGGGTTCCAAAATCCCGGTCTAATATAGAGTAATAATATATAATATGATGATAATTAATGAATAATATAATTTATTTGGGATTTGGGAATTTGGGATTTGCCATTATATTAGTGATTATCGGTTTTTATTTGTTGATCGGCCATTATTAGTTGACTGAAGAAGATACGCAATGCGTATCTCATTATGCCTCATAAAGACCCTCTCGTTAACAAGTTAACCCAACAGACTAGCGGCACTGGCTGTTTCCACTGACGGGGCTCAGTTGAACAACGCGTCCCTTTGGGATCTGGGAATATGAAATTTGCGATTTGGAAATAAGGAATTTGGGTAAATCATTTGGGCTTTAGAAATAAGGAATTTGGGATTTTAAATCTGTAAATAAAACGTATTACAAGTTTATGCAGGTTAGTAAAGGAGCAGGCTATAGAGGCGGGAAGATAGAACCAAAACAATAAACGATAGTCAACACAGGTTTGTAAAGTAGCAGGTTATAGAGGCGGGAAGATAGAACCAACACAATAAACGATATTTAACATATGTTAAAAGATTATGCAGGTTAGTAAAGGAGCAGGTTATAGAGGCGGGTAGATAGAACCAAAACAATAAACGATAGTTAACACATGTTACAAGATTATGCAGGTTAGTAAAGGAGCAGGTTATAGAGGCGGGTAGATAGAACCAAAACAATAAACGATATTTAACACATGTTAAAGATTATGCAGGTTAGTAAAGGAGCAGGCTATAGAGGCGGGAAGATAGAACCAAAACAATAAACGATATTTAACACATGTTACAAGATTATGCAGGTTAGTAAAGCAGCAGGTTATAGAGGCGGGTAGATAGAACCAAAACAATAAACGATAGTTAACACATGTTATAAGATTATGCAGGTTAGTAAAGGAGCAGGCTATAGAGGCGGGAAGATAGAACCAAAACAATAAACGATAGTTAACACATGTTACAAGATTATGCAGGTTAGTAAAGGAGCAGGTTCTAGAGGCGGGTAGATAGAACCAAAACAATAAACGATAGTTAACACATGTTACAAGATTATGCAGGTTAGTAAAGGAGCATGTTATAGAGGCGGGTAGATAGAACCAAAACAATAAACGATAGTTAACACATGTTACAAGATTATACAGGTTAGTAAAGGAGCAGGTTATAGGGGCGGGTAGATAGAACCAAAACAATAAACGATAGTTAACACATGTTACAATATTATGCAGGTTAGTAAAGGAGCATGTTATAGAGGCGGGTAGATAGAACCAAAACAATAAACGATATTTAACACATGTTACAAGATTATGCAGGTTAGTAAAGGAGCAGGTTATAGAGGCGGGTAGATAGAACCAAAACAATAAACGATATTTAACACATGTTACAAGATTATGCAGGTTAGTAAAGGAGCAGGTTACAGATGCAGGTAGATAGAACCAAAACAATAAACGATAGTTAACACGTGTTACAAGATGTAGGTTAGTAAAGAATCAGGTTGCGGAGGTGGATAGATTGAACCAAAACAATAAACGATTAACTCGTGTTAGAAAATTATGCAGGTTAGTAAAGGAGTAGGTTACCGAGGCATGTAGATAGAACCAAAACAATAAACGATATTTAACACGTGTTACAAGATTATGAAGATTAGTACAGGAGCAGGTTACAGTGAAGCACCGAATTACACAGACAAATATAGCGTATATATATTAAAATATTATTGTTAGAGTTAAATATACGTGAAATAAAACTGGAGAGAGTGAAACGTTGTATATATATGAAGGACTTTAAACATAAAGATACAAGCATACCGGAGGCGCCTCTATATATGAGTTATGAAGTTGACTTGAAGAGCAACGACCTTTCTTTGTCTGGCAATATAATACAGTGGTGTTCGGACACTTCCCCCCCGGACACTTCCCCCCCGGACTGTATGGGACCCCCGCTGCATGCGTCTATCCCCACTGCCTTAATGTGAAAGATAACGCCGGCCACCGAAATGCCACAGCCACTCTAGCAACCGCTAGCGTAGTAACCCGTTACTTTACGTCCGTCGGCTACCACACACTTCTAATCCAACAAAGGCCCTTCCCAGTGGCACTTGTTTTCCCGAGGAGAATGGGCAGAAGGGTACAGGGTACATCAATAGCTACGGACAGGATGGCAATTACTTCCCCCTTTGCTTACGCAGGTGGACAATAACATCAATATCAAAGAATATAATATGTTGTATATTTAGTATTGATTGAAACAAAGGGTTACGTAATTTGTAATATTGATATACACTTACCAACAAATAATTCGTCCGGACGCTACCACCCGTTCCTCCTGAATTGCACTGCACTGTAGGCCTTGCGTCTATGAGAAGATCCGCACACAAAATAAATATTACAGCATAAAACTTAACTTAACTAGATAATACGGCCATATTGGACTACGTAATACTTGAAATAATAAACAATGGAGGGATGTAAATATATGTCTGACTGTAAAATACGTTGTAATTGTAAGATTTTAATAGCACAAGTGTTAATGATAATTTGTAATTTAACTGTCTGAACCTGAACCTGAACCTGATAACAAATAGGAGTAAATTACCATCCCTCCAAAACTAATTAAAGCTACCAACAGAGTCAACTGAATAACAAGGAGAGAGTGCAAATAAATTGTTGTTACTGCTATTATATAGTATAAGAGTTGACCTCTATAATTACTTATTACCATTAGGAACTGAGCAACATAATTGGCTGTAATAATAACGGCATTAATAATCTGATGCAGGGCCAATCAGAGGACGGCTTCTGCTGAATAGGTATGTCGAATAGAGTGTACCGTAATATATTGGCATTGTTACTGAACATAATTGGTGTGTAATGTATAAATATAAATTGGATCTGAGATTCATAGACGCTCTACCATTACAGTGCTTCCTAAAAAAAATATTTTTTGAAAAAAATTTATTTTTTTAAAAACCCGGATATGAATCTACAGAGACATGTCAGCGAAATTGATATAGGCCTATTTGAAACTGAAAGTAAATTCCAGTTATATACCCACACCTCCCAATTTGATAAATTTATGAAAACTGAAAACCCATAACCCTTTGGAATGAACGAGTGGCGTTGTCCCTACACTACAAATTGCACAAGTTATCATTTTGCCTAAAAAATATGTTATATCGTGACCTAAGAGCCAGAAATAATATTTCTACTAAAACCGTCACCAAAAGGTCCCATAGTTCACCCAAGCTGAACTCTTTGAGTTTACGATAGATCCGAGTCTGTTGAAGTCATAACAATCCATGACAATCTCATTGTGTGCATCAGTGTCGTCGAATTAGTTGTGATATGTCGGTACTTCGTGACGTCATCGACCCGATTATGTGCGCTAGCGAATTAATCGAACGAAAGCGACTCAACACCAGCGCCCCCTGCGCTAGCGAATTAATCGAACGAAACCGACTCAACACCAGCGCCCCCTGCACTAGCGAATTAATCGAACGAAACCGACTCAACACCAGCGCCCCCTGCGCTAGCGAATTAATCGAACGAAACCGACTCAACACCAGCGCTCCCTGCGCTAGCGGATTAATCCCATAATTAACTGATGTACGACGTCATCTTTGCTAAAACTTCATTCATACTTAGATTTCAGCTTGGTGATAGGTCCCCGTAGATACATCGAAGCCAAGTAGAGCACATGAAAAACGAAATGAATATGAGTTAGTTACTTATTTACGTAGATACATATAATACACATACATACAAATCAAATTGATGAAAATCATTCCCGATTCAAACAATTATGACTTCAATATTTCCCACATAATTAAAGTTTATTATCTTTCTAGTTTGTTAGCATAAATCAATATCGCTTCTAAATTACCATGACTACCGATATTAATCTTCTATGACTGAAGAATTCACTTCTTCCCTTCCTGCATTGTTAGCGGGAAATGTAGAACCCTCTAGCAAGCAGAGTTTCGAAATATCTCTGGAGTATATGCGGCCGTTGTAGCGAACTTTCACTGAACGCACTAGGTTGTCTTCTCCCACATCAACAGAGTCTACTACCGCCGTTACCCATGTTCCCCTCACCTTGGTATCGGTCATCACTAATACTAGGTCTCCCTTACGAATGTTACGTTTCTTTGTGAACCATCGCTGTCGCTCTCTCAACAATGGAATGTACTCATCAATCCATCGATCCCAGAACACCTTAGCCAGGATCTGCCCTTGCTGCCAAGTTCGTTTCGAATATATAGCATTGGTGTCGAATTGACCTGGAACCTTCGAAGCTGGCCGCCGTAGCAACAAGTCATTTGGAGTTAACGGTTGATCTGAAGTGGGGTCGTCAGATGCCGCGTACAGTGGTCTAGAGTTCAATGACCTGGCAATTTCCGCTAAAGCTGTACGTAAAGTATCCTCATCAACTAAATGGCTACCAATGGACGACCTTAGGGCGTCCTTAACGATCTTTATAAGGCGCTCCCAAACACCAGATGTATGGCTAGCATATGGGGTGTGGAACTTCCACTTAGTCTCTGGTCCTAAGCTGTTCTCAATTATTCCAGAATCCCACTCTACCATGGCTTCCCGAAGTTCCCGCTCCGCCCCTACGAAACAAGTACCATTGTCTGATCTGATGAGTTTCACATCTCCATGGCAACAAATAAAACGTCTATATACATTGATAAATGATGCAGCTGATGCATCGTATGCAATATCCAATGCAACTGCTCGGCTGGTTAGACAAGTGAATATCGCACCCCAGCGCTTCTCACTTCGTCGACCGATCTTAACAGTCATGGGTCCCCAATAGTCCACACCCGTGAAAGTAAAAGGAGGTTCGTAGGCGGTTAATCTTTCAAGTGGCAATGGCGCCATGAGTTGTTTCATCACAGTTGGATGATTACGTTTGCAAATGATGCAGTTTGATAATATATTTCTCACTAAAGCTTGGCCCCCCACAATCCAAAATCGCTTCCTGACATTGGTTAGAGTGTGGTCTCTTCCTGCATGTAAATTATAGCGGTGAATTTGATGAACTATACGAGTTGCGATTATATCACTTCGATG
>JAUCBJ010005819.1:0-20169 GCA_032718475.1 Nemertoderma westbladi | reverse complement strand
AACTGGATTTGGGGAGCATACAAAAAAGTGAGAGTTAATTTAGTACATAAAGTAAAATCAATATTGTTGATTGATAGGGGTGTGGGGCGAGCCACGAAGTTGGCGGAGCCTTGGCGAATTGACACTGTTAAGGAGAATGTCAATAGAGGCAAATAGTTGTTGTAACTATTTTGACATTAAATAACTTTGTCAGATTTGAAGCTGTCGAATTGAAAATTTGTAGGCATAAATATGTCCAAAACTTGACATTATTTAGCGACTTTTCACACCAACAGTTCAACAGTCTCCCGCTAGATGGCTACATATCTAAACATTAAATGTCCTCCCATTTCTTTGCTTTTAATCCGTTTAACTCGACTTAAACTTATTTGCAATAATGTACATATGTAATATACTATAATACTATATGTATGTATCAACTTCATAGAACCTTTATCGATTTTAATATTTCCTGATATAGTGAGGACCCTCATGAAAACGAGACATAGTCTCATGGGGTTATCCTCGACGGCAAATCACTGCTTAATTCTGTAATTTGTAATGTAATTCTTAATTTTATAATTTCTAACTTACCGCGGTAAACTTATTATAAATAACTACAGTAAATAATATTTTTAGTAAGACAATAGAAATAAATACAGTTCACAGTTTGTTTTGTACTGTTTTCCGTTAAAATACATTTTCTAGGACATGTTGAATACCATACTGTACATTAGTTTGTTGCCTTTACCTTTTCCTTACACTTTATATGTTATATTTTAATGCTATCCTTAGTGCTTGTTTTTTAACTGATTTAATGTCAAATAAAAAATTCCAATTCCAATTCCAACCTGAAACTTGGCAGAATTGTACTCGACCATTAGCTGTATCATTTAAACTTTTTCTGAGGTCTTAACCCTTCGTTTCTCAAACAGATGATTCCTTTGAGGTCAATTTTGACCTCAGGTAAATGACAGGGTTGGGGTGGTCCAAAAAAACGTGTTGTCGAATTTAAACTCAGTTTGCACATCAGATGTCATAAAATGAGCCCAAACTTTGATATACCAAAATCTTGATTTGGGGATGACAGGAAATATTCCCACAGGCACATGGCCAGTTCCCGCCCTTGACGGAAGTGAGTCATATTCCCCATTTTTGTGATGATCAACTTCTATTATTCCTACTGCATTGATATTTATGCTCAATAGAACCGCAATGACAGATTTAGATGGTGTAGACACCTTCAAAACAAGCATAGAGCGAATAGTTTTTGAGATATTGCAGATAATGTGAAGTCCGGCACAAATCACAATTAGCGCCTTGATGCGATATTGACAAATACCGGACAAATATCTTAAAACCTATTCGCTCTAGGCTTGTTTTGGAGGTGACTACTGTATACAACAACTAAATTGGTCATTGCGGTTCTAAATGAGCATAATATCAATGCAGTACAGTAGGAATACTAGAAGTTGATCATCACAAAAATGGGGAATTGTGCCAAGGGCGGCTGGCCAGGCCATGTGCCTGTGGGAATATTTCCTGTCATCCCCAAATCAAAATTTTGGTATCTGCATATCTAAGTTTGGGCCCATTTGATGACATCTGATTTGCGAACTGAGTTGAAATTCAAAAATAGTTTTTCGTTGATATTGAATGGTACACGTACAAAACACGATGAGGTGAAATTTGACCTCAATGTCAATATGTGTAGGCCCCTATAAATTGTAAAATTGAATAGACCCCCTCCCAAATTTTTACGTTTTGTTTTTCTAATTGAGAAGTACTATATCGTCCCTATTAAAACATAAGGCCCTAACTCACAAAATCATGTTTTGAGAAAATCGACGATTCTAAGTAATTCGCATACGTGCTTTCAGAAAATCGCACTTTCAAAGCCATAGCATTAGCCATTCTCGAGATATTAAGCTTTGCATAACGCCCTAACTCCGCAATTTACACTGTTCGAATGGCAGCCAATATTTTTTCATAACGCCCTAACTCCCATCTACCATAGACATTACATAGTATCCACTCCTAACAACCAATCCAATAGTATTATTCATAGGAAAGCCTTTCAAAAACAACGAGGGGTATTTAAAGTAGTGTTACGTGCATGGTGTGCTGTATGCAGAATCGCCATACTGCAGATACTACTATACTGCATTTAGGCATTTTCATTTCACATCCGCGATGTCGTCAAGAAAGACTTACCCAAAGAGGCTGAGGAAATGTAGAGTGGACTCCTACTGCTACAACGCCAAACAACACGAAAAGAAGAAAAGTAAAGCTGGGTGCTCTAAAGATTCTGTAGCGCTTCTGTCAGATCATACATACTGTAGCACTGCATATAGACCCCCAAACGGTAATTTCGTCAATGCAGCCACAGAAAGACTTTCTGTGGCTGCACAGGATGAAGAGATCACAACAGATCTGGATCCTATGTTATGTGTCCTAGATATCTCCAGCGACAGTGATAATGTTCTTGGCCCACATGATGTCAACTTGTGGAGTGGGCTTCAGGATATAATCTTGGGAGAAGCCCAGGAAATACAGTTTGAAGTACAGCAGGATACTGAAGTTGATGCGGGGATATCAGATGCATTCCACGACGTGGATTTGCAATTCTGTCGATTTCGGGACGATGATTTATTGGGAGGTTTTCAAGGTATAGATCAATGGGGTGGATTACAATATTTAGACCTTGGGGTTGTGCGTGCTGTAGGTGAGATTGGCGAAGATGGAGAACATGATTTACGAGCATCACTAGATCCAGGTACAGATGGTAGCATATTTAATACAGGTTTCTGCTATCAACCACAGGATTGTGAGTTAGGAAGTGCACCCCAAGATCCGAGTAGTGATCCAAACTATTATCCAAGTAGCGAGAGTGAGGATTCTGCAGATGTTGAGCAGCCTACAGAGACTTATATTGAAGCCCCCAATCCAATGAAGAAAGGCAGGAAAATCAAACCATATAGCAGCAAAGAGAGGCACAACCTACGAGAGAAGGGTCTGTCATATACCACGAAATCCGGGAAGGTCAAACCAGCTCGCAGTATGAGGCAAGTGCAATGTCAGTGTCCCCATGGATGCTCTGGGAAATGGACAGATGGAGATCGACAGCATAATTTCGACTTGTACTGGAAGGAAACAGATGAGAGGCAAGGTCGCCATAACTTTCTCAATTCCATGATTCGTGTAGGTGGAACACAGCAGAAGTCATCGAGTGTAATAACGAAACATAGATCAAGTTCTAAGAGGTATTTCTTGCTCAAAGATGGCCAAAAAGAGCAGGTGTGCAGAGCATTCTTCCTGGGAACATTGAGTGTTGGTGAAAAGGAGGTTAGGTGGATGTTGGGCCACAGAACTGAGGCTAAGCTTCCGTCTAAAGACAAACGTGGTGGAAACACTCGGGGAAAAGCTGGTATAAGAGCATCTGTTCACAAATTCATAAATAAGCTGCCAATAATGGAGCCGCACTACGTTCGAAATAATTCCCGCCGCAAGTACAGTACCTGCCTCAGCGTTTCAAGAACCTGACCAATCTTTATCGCATTTATAAGAAAGACACGTTGCTTAAAGACAAGGTCTCAAAATCGACATTTCGATCGATTTTTCTAAGTGACTATAACGTTGGTTTTCACCAACCCAAGAAGGATAAATGCGTTATTTGTCATCGAAAAGATACTGGTGGTGATTACAGTGAGGAAGAATACAAAGCTCACGTGGAATAGAAGAATGCTGTGAATAACTATTTCTTGAAATGTCAAAGTGAGTCCAAGGAGGCCGAATATAATTACATTGTTGCTAGTTTCGACCTACAAAAGGTATTGAATACACCCCATGGTGACTCTATGTTAACTGGTTATAGTAGGAAACTGGCACAGTATAATCAGTCTGTCTACGAAAGCAATTCGAATTCGGGTATATGTTACCTTTGGGGGGAGTGGCAGGCAGGACGTGGAGCCAATTAAACAGCTAGTTGTGTTTATCAGTACTTACAAAGCATCGATCTGCCAACGAATCTGAATGTAAAGTTGTTTTGTGACAGTTGTGGGCGGCAAAATAAAAATCGGGGAGTCCTAGCCATGATTTATCACCAACTAATCCGTTCCGATCACATTGAAACAATCGAGCTCTATTATCTCGTTCCTGGCCACACGTATATGCCAGTCGATTCGATCCACAGCACCATTGAGAGATCTGTTTCCAACATGATGGTTTGGGCACCATCCATGTGGGCAGGAATTATCTTAGGTTCTAGACAAGATGAAGCTACTGTTCCTTACGAGGTTCAGGTGTTGGAAACTAAGAACGTTCTGAAGTGGATGGAAGCTGCAGATGACATTCTTCCTTTAATGATGGTGGATGAGGCAAATGAAAGAGTCAGGTGGTCGAAAATGCGAAGGGTGTTATTTCTTCGGGGCAGCGATACAATGGTATACGTCGAATTCCCAGCCGGTGAAAGTCAAGTTCATACGTAGTTTTGGTCGTCGGTCTAATTTGCTAGATCTACCAAAGCGAGCCTTTGAGTTTAAGCCTTGCATATCCAGAGCCAAATATAATGACTTAATGGCGTTATTCCTAAAATCTTTCATCGGGAATACTTGGCTCTCAGACCAGGTGATGAGGTTCGCGACTCTCTAGATGAAACCGACGAGGAGGTCATAGATGAGGAATGAAACGGTGACTAACTTAAACATTTATCTCTCATAGACTGGAGTACAGTAGATTGTTATAGCGGAGATCCGAGTTTGGACTAATGAATATCAACGGTTTCTTTCTTGTTCTTTCCTCTGTACTCTACTCTACTTTATACTTTGTTGTTTTTTATTCATATCGATGTTAAATCAATACTTGAGTGACGTTGCATTGAAATCGAAAATTTTCAATAATGGCAAGACATAAAGGCTGCTGCAAGACATTTCCTGCAGTGTGATTGACAGTTCCAAACACACACAGACACACGACATGAGAAAGTTTTTTCAATATACCAAAAACGCGCTGTATTTTCCACTCTTTAATACATATATACAGTGCAGCGAAATGTTAGGGCGTTTTGAATTGACACACATCTGCCAAAGTTGGTTTTTTCAAAACGCCCTAACTAATATTTTTTAAAATTTCCATTCCAAATGTCCATTTCGGACAGATTTTAATAGCAAAATCAAATTCCTTGTATTCCTTTTGCCTAAAAATCGCATTTTCAGCGCCTTACAAGGATCCATGAATTTATAGTAAAAAAAGTCGATTTTCTCAAAACATGATTTTTTGAGTTAGGGCCTTATGTTTTAATAGGGACGATATATAAAATAATAAATGTCACAAAATTTCGAGATAAAATATCAATGTGTGATAAAATTGTGTAAGTTTAAATCTTCGATGGGTCAAAAATGACCTCAAAGCGAGCACAAGGGTTAAATCGACTGCAGTTTTCAAGCCTGCCTCTAGGCTGGTGTAAAGTGATCAAGGGCATCTGCTTAGATTTTGCTTATTTTTCTTTCAAGATTACATTTAAATAAGTTTAAATCACGTGCAGCGCGAAGGACCCACTTCAGGTATAATATGGTTAAGGTTAAGTTACAACAAATTATAGCTATGGATACCAGCGCAAGCAACCCTCAGCGCCAAGCCTTTTAGCTGCACGCTGGCTCCCAAACTACAAGCAAATAAACAATGGGTCAACAACAAACAACCCCTCCACCCTGGTAGCCAATGAGATAACCTAGAGCTTTTGAGTATTTTTAGTAATTACAGGTAGGTAGGTATATTAATGTCATGTAGTATTATAGAATTGGACCAAATGGAACGGTGGGGAGTCAGGCCAGGTCAATGGGCAGGAGTATGTGAATCCAATAATATTGATTACCAACAATATTATTATTAATTAATTGTGAACAAGACGAGTGAACAATACATGTCTGGCTGGGGGGGGGGGGGGGGGGGGGGGGGCAGTGGGACTTCTCTGGGGGGGCAGTGCCCCCAAAGCCCCCCCGCACGATACGGGCCTGATTGCCGTTACTACAATAATTAACGCCACTACTAATTCAATGCCACCCCAAATTAGATGATTTAACACCAAAATAAATTATTTAGCACCAAATATAATTTTTTGTAGCACCAATTCACATCCCCCAATTTTGAATATCCATATCATCAAAAACAATTATTCTTCCCCCAAAAACAATTATTCATACCCCAAAAACAATTATTGATTCCCCCAAAAAAATTATTGATTCCCCAAAAACAATTATTGATTCCCCAAAAACAATTATTGATTCCCCAAAAACAATTATTCATCCCCCAAAAATAATTACTTGTCAACCAAAAAAAATTGTAATTATTTTGGGGGAAAATGTATTTATTTTGGGGGTTTTGTCATTTATTTTGGTGAGAATAATTGGTTTTGGGGAGCATTTATTTATTTTGGTATTGAATAATTGGTTTTGGTGTTGAATAATTGGTTTTGGTGTTGAATAATTGGTTTTGGTGTTGAATAATTGTTTTTGGTGTTTGAATAATTTTATTTTGGGTGACTTTATTTTATTTGGTGTTGAATAATTTTTTTGGGGTCACATTATATGATTTGGTGTAATATAATTATTTTTGGTCAAATTTCATCAATTTTGGGATGACTTTAATTGGTAGCCAATAAGGGATTGCAATTCGCCTTCACTCTGCCACTCAGGAGCCAAGTTCACACCAGTTCCTCCTATCGCTTCGCTTCCTCATTGCCATACTCGATCGGCAATAGGCCTACATCATTGGAACCATCCGACCCTGCCCAGTCTGATGGTCTTCCCGAGGATCTCTAACTGACCACTCAGCAGTTCGATAGAGCCTTTTCAAACTGTTTGACCATATCTTCTATGAACCAGAGCGTTTTGTCCTATTTTATCTCATTTCACCTATTTTTATTATTTCACCGTGCAAGATCTTTTATTCTCTTTTACCCGTTCAAACTTGTCAGATATGTGCTAGAACACATTCTGTGTCTTTATGGGGTCGGTAATCGGTCTGCAGATTTCCAGTCTGTACACGAAATGTCTGAAAATTAAAACCTTACATCGTTTCCTTGATTTTAATCCGTTTAAGCTCCAACTTGATTTACTTATATCGTTGGTTCCATTTCGAAACCAAAATTATTGACGAAGCGGAGATCGCTGCATTTCTTTAAGTTGAAATGTAATCTGAATTCGATTTAACACACGTAATCATGGAAAAAGGATTTTAAAACAATAATACGAAATGGCTAAATTTTTTTCTGATTGAATTATATTTCATAAATTTTTTTGGAATGAATTATATTTCATTAATTTCTTTTTATATTTCCCATTTTAAAAATTAACGAAATTGGCCACAATTAGCCACCGTACTTACTGCACTGCACAACCACCGGTACGGCTTGGGGGGGACTCCATAAATGGCTTCTGCTCGCGATACCGATACTGGCGCGTCGCAAAATCAATATTTTGTATAATTGATTTTGTATTACATATAAAGTGTAGTATATGTATTTTTTTTTATGTATTTGTAAAGTAGTATTTTTCATTTGTTTACACCTAATTTTACTTCTTTATTTATTTGATTGAATCGTACAGTATACCCTGATGTTGAAAAGACACAGTATTAAATTAATTATTTATGATAATTAGAATTCTTGCTTACCATCTCATAATCCTAGTTTCTTCGAGAAACGCATCGCACAACACGATTACCCAGCCCCCCCCCCCCCCCAAAAAAAAAAAAAAATCACCGCTAACAATAACATATTGATTAAGCTCTCTCGCTGACTGTTTTTAAAGGCAATACTGTATTAGTTTTACACATAGCAAATTATTAATTAAATAGGCTACATTTTTTTCAAGTCTGATATAATACCGGTACATGGTCCACGCTACCTAGCGGTGAATCTCACGCTCGGTAAATAAAATATATCTGAGTAAGGCCTATAGTGTAAATAATGTTCTACATTATTTACCATGCAATAAATAATTAGGCTCACTCTAAGTTATAAATTATAGTTAGGTCAAACTATCACTGTTTCAAATTTCATGCATAATGTAAAAGTTTGCTTCTTTTTTTTGGGGATCAGTGACACTTAATTACCAACACTAAATTCCAGAAAATGGTGTAATAAAGCATAATGAGAACATAATAACAGAAGAAACGGAATTTAATAACACTACTTTTATTATCTTTGTTGAATACATATATCTAATATAATAATCTCCTAAAGCCCGGTTTACAGATAAGAAGACACCACGGTGGTTTTGTATTGGATTTTTAACACACTTTGACAGCGCTGTCACCGAGCTCCGCGACGTTATAACCAAAAAACAAAACGCTGTAATTGTTTCCGCAACGCTATAACCAAAAAACAAAACGCTACAGAGTATTGAAATATAAATTATATAATACCAATTATCAAACAAAGACACGATTAAATATTGATAGCACAATTAGAAGCGTGTTTTAAATGAGGCGAAAAAACCCCCTCACAAGCAAGTTTGATGCGTTCGCAGCTGGCGGGACTATCAAGCCGAAATATTTCCCTGGAACCCCTATAAGCGGCAATAGCTTCCTTAATCGCGAAGAAGACACAGGAGCCCAGTAGGACAGCCGGTTCCCCTATTCCCCGCGCTGATAGAAACCCAGCTCGTTTAACCGACCCATCCTCCAGCAAATGGACATTGAATTCACGAGGTACATCGACTACAGTCGGAATCTTATAATCGCTTAAAGATCGCGTCAATTTATCCCCTTCCAATGTCCCCCAGATTTCTTCGCAGGTGTGCAACCCCAATCCTTGTACGAACCCTCCTTCCACTTGACCTACATCTATAGCCGGATTGATACTGTGTCCAACATCCATCACAATATCGGCAACAAGAAATCTAAATTCCCCTGTGAGGCAATCCACTTCTACTTCACAACAAGCAGCCCCTGACGTAAAGTGGTCAACTAGCTTACCCGGATCATTTGTATTGGGGAAGTAACCGACTGCAGACAGACAGACCCGAGCCGTGTAAGCAGCTTCAATCCATGTCTTCCAGCACCCAGCAGGGTTCCCCTCCTTGAACGGTTTCAACCTTTCATTCAACGTCATGCACGCATGTAATAAAGCCTCTCCAGCCAAATCTGTACCAAAACTACCGCCTGTTGTGGTGGAGTTTGGTACTTTATCCGTGGAGGTATCTGTAATTCGAACCAACTTTTGGTCGACCCCCAGCGTGTCGCAGACTAGCTGAATCATCTTAGTGTGGAGACCTTGACCCATCTCGACGCCGTGGTGATTGACACTGACAGATCCGTCAGTGTAGATGCAGACCAGTGAACTAGATTGACATAAAGGGACCAGAAATGACGGAGCTGCCATAGTTACCCCAAATGACTTCACCATTATATAGATTCCGCGTTTGGTGTATTTGTTCTTTGAATTAAACTCAGCCACTTCTTTTTGACGGTCATAAAAGTTACTAATTTTCAAACAGCGTTCCCAACAAAGTTGAGCATTTAATTCTTCAACTATTTTTCCTCCCTCGATAAATGGCATAACATCACCCAATGTATAGAAATTTGCAGACTTTACTTGCTCAAATGGTAAGTTACACTTGATAGCTATGTCATGAATCCAATTATCTACAAACCATGCGCCGCCAATCAGTGAAACACCGCGCATCGCGACATTTTGGGGCCAATTTGTTTTGCAAACCTGCAATTCAAAAACGCTGTTTGGAATACAAAATACGTTGCCCAAGAAATTATACATATACTCAAGGAGGCCAAGATTAATGTTGCATTTAAAACCGCAATCGGCATAAACCTTCGCATCTACACAGAGAATGCGTCCATCTGAGGTGCAGCCAACTTTGTACCTACAAAGTAGCGGCGTCCGGTAACCAACCATCAAAAAATCGTCGTCTCTCGTAAAGATACATCGAACAGCTCGGTTTAATTTGTAAGCAGCCAATGCTGCTGAGCCCACCGCAGGTAGTGGTTTCAGTTCTTTACCCCCAAAACCTCCACCGATCCTCTTTATTTTGACAACAACCTTATTTCGTGATATTCCCAACAAGTCAGAAACAAACCTCTGTGTTGAGGATGAGTCCTGCGTCGTTGTATAGAGAACTAATTCATCATTCTCACCAGAAGGAACACAAATACAACCGACATTCTCCATGTACACATGACACTGCGCATGCACTTTGAGTTCACCCTCAATAACATGGTCGCAATGCTTGAATGATTCACCTACATTTCCAACAGTGTGGATGGTGGGTGTTTCGAAGAAAGATTCCTTTTTAATGGCCTCTTCCATGGTTGTTATCGCATCAAGCTCTTCATATTGTACCTCTATTGACATTGCCGCTTTCCTTGCAGCTGTTACAGTCGTACCAACAACAACACCAATGATTTGTCCCACAAAATTAACACAATCCTTAGCAAAAGCAGTATGATCATCAAAATCATTTTCTCCCGGAACATCAGTGTAGTCATAATACGATACAAAGCCTTCTAAAGCTCTCGCTGACGCCACATTCACTGAGAGAATCTTGGCATGTGCCTTGGTACTTGTAACAAAAGCGCAATGTAATTCATTGCCGAATTCAGAAATATCTCCAACATAAACGGATTCGCCAGTACAATGAGTAACAGCAGCATGATGAATTACTGGCTTTCCAATGTACTTTGAATCCTTGTGCCAATCACCAATAGTTTGGAGCGATTTCTTCATTGGAGGGAGATTGTAATATTGGCAACCATTATCACAATATTCAACAAACCTTTGAAATAACCCAACAGTGAGATATAGTTGGTATTCAGAAATTACATCCTTAAACTCAATGTGCAGCTCAGCAATAATAGCCCTCCAAACATGTTCATTCCACTTTGTCCCTATTGCTACAGAAGCAGCTTTATGGGCAACAAGAAACCCACCTTTTACACCACCGAACACCATAATAAGATCTTTTACAATATTATTATTGTCACACACCAATTTTATTCCACAGGATATGCGTGAAAATTTGATGGTGACAGGTTTGGGCCACATACGATACGTAAATAGGTTTGTATCACTCACACATCTCGGTATGAATAAGCTGACAACAAGGTCCATGTCATTCAATATATTACCAGTGGTGACAGTAGGTCTATTATAAAAGGATGAATTAATAGGGATTATTTTGGATGACTTTGTTTCACAATTGATTACATTCAATAACGCAGAACAAGCGACAAGCAAAGGAACAAAATCAGAGTTGGAAATGTCAGGGCATAATATATTACCAATGACAGTCCCCATGTCTCTTATATGCTTGAGAATTGCTTGACAAGCCTGCAGTAAAGACTTGCACAGTACAGGATGGGCTTCATTTATGTCTTCCCTTAACAAATGCATCCTTAGCTGGGAAATAGTCACTGCAGATCCAATATTTATACCATCTTCTTGATACTTTACTTCATGAAGATCTCCCACGTTTTCGGTAATAATACTTATTTGGGTTTCATGCAAACTTGGAATTGGAGTTATCTTTCCGCCATAGAGGGTAGCACTTGGGTGAGTTGCTTTACAAACAATGAGGGAGTCAAGAGAAATAGGCAAGAATAACTGACGACCACATCCTTCCAATTCAACATCACCCTGGACCCTTGTCAACTCAATAAGTTCATCAGGAAAAGTTGGGTTTGAGGAATCTGAATATTTCATGTAATTCTTATAATCATTCAATGGAGATTCCTTGCATTCTTCTTCTTGGTCTGTAAATGATTGAAACGCTTCAATAATAGGTCGGTACCCAGTACACCGGCACAGATTTCCCTTCAGAGTATCTTCTATATCCAAAGTAGTTGGGTTTGGATTCTCCCGCAGTAAACTGTACATGGACATAATCATGCCGGGGCTGCAATAACCACACTGAGTACCGTGGGTAGTTGCCAGTCGTTGTTGGAGGACATGTGGATGTTTTGAATTGCCTAACCCTTCGATTGTAGTAACATCAGCGAGATGACATCGCACCAGTGGAAATAAACATGCAGCAACTACTTTGTGTTCCACAATGTTTAGTGTTCCATTAAATTTTGATACAGTGACATTGCAAGCACCGCACCCCCCTGTCTCACATGCAGGTTTACAACCTTTTAGCCCCAAATCATTGCGTAGATAGTGAAGGAGATTCACCCGGGGTGCCAAAAGAAGCGTGGAAGCAGGAATTTCATGCCTTTCTCCATTAACAAAGAAAATTATACAGCCATCAGAATTAATAGACATGGCTAGGCCTACCGGTAATATGCCTACAGAAGGCGAAATAAAATTCTCACTTTGTCAATTACCGTAAAAATACCGTATGATAAAAAAAGTTGGCACTGGTCTGCTCAGCTGCTGGTTACGTAGCATAGCGATATAGCATAGCAGTATAGACTGATAGGGGACCCTCCAGCCCTCCTGAATGCTGATTTCAGAATCACAAAAAATCATAAAAAAAATCAAAAAGTAAAGGAGCAGGTTACATTGGTAGTCAAAAGGAACCAAAACAATAAACCATATGAAAAACAAAAGCAGAAAATTGTAAAAAAATGCAGAAAGCTGTCTGCATTCAGGAGGGTCCCCTACAGCCAGACAGCCCTATAAGTAACCAGTCCCTGCTTATTTACGTCTCACACGAATCTGCAAATAGTTCTAAAAAGGAACTTCGGCACCCGCCAGAAAACATTAGAGACAGCCTAACAGATCTGCCTCTGCCACAGCCAATAGGAAAACAGTAATTAATCATCCAATCGTAGCTCCCTTAGAATGCACTTCCACCAATGGCTCCGCCCTCTCGTCAACCTTCATCTATATTTAACTTAATTACAGTCTAATCCCGTAATCTATGATACACCTGCGATACAGATTTGTTTTAAAATATATTTCGATCATTGGATGCACCCCGCCTGTGTCGGCAAATATAGAGACGCAAATACACTAACCCTGTTAGAAGAATGGCACTGTCCAAAATGTTTCGTAGAACTAAACTGGGAAGAATTTTATACCCTAACAGATATCTATTGTCGAATTATATTAAAATTATTATTATTATTATTATTATTACACTCTATTAAAATTGTACTGTAAATAGGCTAAACATAAACAATAGGAATTGTAGGCCTACTGCAAATAGGCTAAACATAATTCAAGTATAAAATGTAACAACATATACCTTGATACATAAACATTTCAAAATAAAACAGAAATAAAAATAAAAACGGCTCGTGGTAGACCAAATAAAAAATATATATGCCTAATAATAATAATCTATTCACCCCCAGCGGGGTAAATGGTTTTTTAAAACAAGTGGTTCATCTAGTAAAAAAATTAAGTAATTTAATTTAATTTAATAAAAAATATATAATACAGTATAATGCATAATTTAAAAATAATTATTTCCAGAAACGTGGAATGATGACGGTGATGGTAAAATAGTGAAATAAAACTATTTTTATTGACATAAACATGACATACGGTATACTAAACTCATATTTAAAACTCAGAAAGGTTTATTTATATATTGTTTAATGGAGAGCTAGGCAGCGAGGTGGTATTACATTTTTACTCAAGTCACTGAACTGCTCAAGGATAAATGTAATTTAAATACAACGAACACATCTAAATATTGAATTACAATATTGTAGCAATATTGTACAATAATATTATACGCAATGTTGGACACGCTCTGATGGCCTGTGGGTGCAATGTAGCCGCTGCACCAACTGGATGCACCCCGCCTGCGTCGGCGAATATAGAGACGAAAAAACACTAACTCTGTTAGAGGAATGCTGTACATGTTTTATAGAACTAAACTGGGAAGAAATTTAAAACTGATATTTTTTAAATTTAAATTCTTTATTTTAAATAAAAAATTCCGAATTTATTTAATTTTAATTTGTTTTTTTTTATTTCATTTCGCTCTGTGTTATCATCACGTCCGACATTTTAACCCCATTTCACTGAGTTCCGTTTATTCTTTTTAGACAGCCCCACACGTTTACAGTAGATTAATTATATTTTAAATAATCCGTAATATATTACTTGTTTGTACATGTTTTAAAAAAGTATAGTATAATACAATGAGATATGTGTTTGATACAACAGTACAACCAATCTGCCAATTATATCTTATTTTCAATAACCGTCATTCATTCATCCATTCCTCAAATATTATTGTAAACTTAACCACTCGGTATTATCACATTTGAGGCTCAGTGGTAAGAAATTTTTTGGTCGATTCCCCTATGCCCGTGGCGAACCACTTATACTGTTTTCAAAAGTTTGTTAATTCACCTATGTCCAGTCCATGGTAATAGTAGTAATATTAAAATACTTGATTACCGGTAGCATATATTGCACTGTAATATTGCATATAATTACCTAATTAACTAAAACTGCTAATTACCTAACTACTAATTCATTTTCATTTCATTTTTATTCCAGACATTGAATTATACAATATATTATTACATTAATAAATGCCATAAACTGCAAATTGATTTATTATTGTACAAAATGCCACAATTCCTAAAAATATGCTCTGCAATACAGTACCGGTAATAAATTAATCTGATAATTGCTTAATAATAATTTGACTTAAAAAACGTAGAAAAAATGATCGATTAATTAAAAATTACTTAGGCCTATACTTATAAATTACATAATTAAGTAAAAAAAAGGTGTTTGTTTGTCACTGTGCCTCAAATGTGATAGAACCTAACACTCACTACACTGCTACAAAGCGCTACAATGCAAAGACGCAGTCCTGCAGTCAATATTAATAATTCTGGATGGATCTTATCTTGCCACTACGAATAACAAGCCAAATGTATTAGGTCAACCTAAGACTCGAATTATTGATCTATTGCTATGACCAGCAGAGTGCTGCCTACCATCTACCACCTGACCACTTTGTGGACGCCGCTTACCACTTTGTGGAAGCCGCCTTGCCACTATGATGATGTGGCTTTCTGGCTTTTAGACGGACCCAACAATGGTATTCATTGGCTTGCCCTAACATCAATTAACGTGGCCGCCATATGAAGTCGGCTTTACCTGTACTTGCCACTTGCTTGTCGTCATGAAGTCTGTATGTCTGTCTGTCTGTAGGCTAGGCCTATAACAGTATAACGACTGCTCCACTGGCTGACTGGTCATCTATCCAATGGTGAATGGTATACCATGCTAACATGTTACCGGTACGTAGCAGCCTAACTTTCCTCCTTGTTTGGCAGATTAGTTTAGAGTTAGACACCCATATGATCTGATGATGAGTATTAGATTGGTTGTGGCAGATCTGTTCGGCTGTCTCCTGTCTTGTGGCACCCGCGCGCCGCGCCCTCCCGGCAGCCTGGCACGGCGACGGCACCCATACCTAAATAATAGCCAGCAGTTGACCAGCGTGAATGCCAAAATGCCTGAGTGCTTTTGGGGGAAACCTTAATACAGTAACCTGGCACCCGGTAACACTAACAGGTAACGTAATACAGTAATAGGCCTACTGTAATGTGTAAAAGTTCCCCAAAGGCACTTTGCAGCTTTGGCATTCTGGCATTTAGTTGAAATTCACTATTCACTGATATCCGGATAGGCCCTAATGAATTTTATAATATTTTTAAAGAACCCTTATCCATTATCCTGGACCGCCCTTACTTACAGCCTTATCCTGGCACCTGGCTGCCAGGTACCGGTGGCGGTGGCGGTACTGTATAAGTGTACCGGTATGCCAGGTTGGACAGTTGGAATTCATGCATTTTGTACGCTTTGTTGTTTTGAGATCACCGCGCACCTGACACCTGACGTGACAGCCAGAAATTGGGGTTTGTCTTTTTACCGTATGTGTACGTATTTGAAAGAATTCCCGTAGCCTACTGTCAGACTGTCTGACCGTAGGCTACCGTACTGCCGTATTTCAGTATGTGGGACGTATTTGCCCATATTCAGGAAGCAGAATCAGTGCACTGCTTACAGCTAACGGTACTGTAGTTGGCAACATGGTCTGTGTTTATATACTACGTGTTCGGGAAGCCTGGAAGGATCTCATTTCCGCACAGTCCGAGTTCGCTCGAATTAGTAGTAGTAGTATACTACGTGTTTTGTTCTATGCTCCCGGTACCAGGTGTTTGGAAATACTCTGCAGTTTTATTTTTATTTTTTTTTCAAGGATATTTTTTATTATTTATCATTATTATGAAATAATGATAATAATTATTATGAAATAATGATATATCAAAATAACCGTAGGGGCGGTTATATTGAAAAATATCGAGACATGAAAAATATCGAGAGTAAAAATAACGCGAGTAAAAACATCGAGTGTTGAAAAATAACGATAATATCGAGAGTTCAAAAAATATCGAGAGTAAAAATATCGAAGGTAAAAATATCGACAGTAAAAATACCGAGTGTTGAAAAATATCGAGAGTAAAAATATCGAGTGTTGAAAAATATCGAGAGTAAAAATATAGAGTGTTGAAAAATATAGAAAATATAGAAAAATATATTGTTTCCTTCGTTGTGGCAACTAGAGCATCCGTTGCGGCGATTGTTTCCCCCATTGTGGCAACTATAGCATTTGTTGTGACGATTATTTCCCCCGTTGTGGCAACTATAGCATCTGTTGTGGCGATTGTATCATCCGTTGTGGCAACTATAGTATAGCATCTGTTGTGTCGATTGTTTCCCCATTGTGGCAACTATAGCATCTCTTGTGGCGATTGTATCACCCGTTATGGCAACTATAGCATCTGTTGGGGCGATTGTGTCCCCCGTTGTGGCAGCTATAACATCTGTTGTGGCGATTGCTTCCCCCGTTGTGGCAACTATAAACTCCGTTGTGGCGATTTTATCATCAAAATATTGGAACTTACCCAAATAGTACCCACACTCAGATTTATGGAGTTATACTGCTGTACTGACAAACTGAAAGTACTTTGTACCGGTACCATCCTATATCAGTACATCTAGGCATGCAGAACATCAATTCAGGTTTTACTTAATTAATTAAGCATTTTAAGTCAAATATTTTCTTTCCGTTTTTCTTCACAATCTTCGTAAATTGTATTTTCAGATCTTTTCGCCACACCGTTGTGATATGAATGAGTCCGATATAACTCCGCATTTCACCGTTTGGATCCGTTTGGGTACCGTTTGGGTTTTTAGTCCTACCGCTGTAGGTATACTTTGCGATGTGGGCCTACTGTGCTTTTTAAATAACTCCAGTATAGTTAGTACATACGTACATTCAAGTAAATCTTGTATAACACGAAGTGGGGCCTTCGCGCAGCACGTGACTTGAACTTATGTTAAGTGTCAACCCGAAAGAAATATTTTCAAAATGTAAACATGTCCCCTAGTCACAATAACACCTAGAGGCAGGCAGACTGAGTAATTGCAATCGATTTAAGACTTCACAAAAACTCAGTCTGATGTCTAGAATATATATAAATGTAATAAGAGGTCTTAGAGAAATGAATATATGTAAATGTAAAAGTAAAAAGCAGGCCTACATTTTCTTCGACTATTAGGCCAGGGATTACGCACAAAGTCTGGCGACTTAATTCCAGTGCGGTCCCCCAGAACTATCAACTATACTCCTCAGAGTAAACTTCAGCAGTACTCATTTAAGGATGCAAGGCAGAGATGCGCCCTGGCTGGTCCCTTTAAAGCATTCGTACCGAAACGAAAACTGCCCTGGCCCATGCGTGGATCGAACCCACGACCTACTAGAGATGTGAATTCTATGCAACCACTACACCAAGGTATGACCTATGTGCCAGGTATCAGGAAAAGGAATATAAACAATAATATGAAAGGGCTGACGTTTTAATTTCACACATATCTAAAATGTTTAATTTCAGCCCACTAGCGGTAGACTGGAGCACTGCTGAGAGAATACCATCCCAACAAAGATGCTACCTATGTATGGTCTACGGTCTAGCATGTCTGCCAAGTATCAGCTTGAATGGATAAAAAATAACCAAATGAGAGAAAGTTTTCCTTTTCAGACATTTCAACCTCTAGCGGCAAACTGGAGAACTGAGAACCGATCAAATTCTTCACACAGACGAACCATGTGGTCTGGTACATATTTGCCAAGATTCAGCTTTAAACAGATTAAGATCAAAGGAACTGGAAGGTTAATACTTTCATACATTTCGCCCTCTAGCGACATACTGGAAAACTGCAGACTGACCGATTACAGAGACCCGCACAAAGATACAGGATGTGTTCTAGCACATATCTGACAACTTTCAGTTTTTATGGATCATAAATAACGGAATGGGTCAATAATTTCATTTTCAGGCATTTCGCTCTCTAGCGGAAGACAAGAGAACTATAGACCGGTTACTGGTTAGCCCCCTTTAAATGCCACCAGCCGCGTAGCCAGGAATTTCCCACGGTAGGGTCCCAGACCCCAAATTGTAATTCATATTTATAGTAGTTGTGGGTGTGGGGGAAGAGCCCCCCCCCCCCCCCCCAGCGTAGTCCAGGTGTGATTGTTTGGAATTTTAACAAAATGCCCGCCACACGTGATGTGTAATGTTTAGTAGGGTACGCAGCAAACTTCGCCCGCAGACAATCTTCTCCCGCGAGCAACCATCGCCAACTAAACAATTATTGTTTTGGTTAGAAAAAGCCGTTTCTGTAACCTGCTCCTTACCTTAAATTGGTAACAACATCGTTTATTGTTTTGGTTAGAAGAAGCCGTCTCTGTAACCTGCTCCTTTCCCTTAATTGGTAACTAAAATGGTTACTAACACAAATCTTATTGGGCGAAGGTTGTTCGCGGTGGAAGATTGCCTTGCGGGCGAAGGTTTTCCCCGGGGTGAAGTGTGGACGCGGGCGAAGGTTGTACTCGGGCGAAGGTTGCACCCAACCTGTAGCCTGTAGTACAGTAGTCGGTATACTACTCATTCTGAGTAATGCGCACCAGTACATGTTCATTCCCCCAGTAAAGCCCCCCCCCCCCCCCCCCCCCCCCAGTAAAGATGAGTAATTTAGAAAATCCGCTATTAAGAATTAATATGATAAAATCATAGTTATAAAGTAAGTTACTGAAATTACAAATGAAATTGAATTAATAAATTAAATTAATATTATAATTAAACTGAGGGGACTGTTTTACATACGGTCATTTAATTTGGCTTAATTGGAAAGATTAAAAATAATACTTTAATTATAACAGAAAGTTTTTATGTTTCAAGAAACTGCTATTCGCGTGTCATTTATCCCCCTGTCATTTAGCTTTAAATCATTTACGTAATGATGTGTCATTTAAACTCATTAACATAATAATAGTTATACGGCATAGCAACTGGTCTGGTCGTCATGCTGTCATGGCTTTTCAGTAAATTTAATAATATTTCTATTAAGAACAGTTAACTTATTCTTAAAAACTAGTACTATAGGCCCTACTACCATGGAATCATAACAACATGTATTGATAACATAAAAGTATTGCAAAATGACAGTAGGCAAATTTCAATTCATGTCATTTAAATTAAGGGACGTAAAATTTAAATGTGCTTCCGTTTTTTAAATACCTTATTTACAAATCGGCGATTTCCATTTAGTTAAATGTCGCTTCGTGAAACAATCCCCCACCCCACACCATGGTATATTATTTTATAAACTGCCACATTTTGAAATTGAACTAATTATGGTACCGGTACATTATTAAATACACTTTTTTGATTTATTGAAAGTCAAAAAAAAAACGTTTTTTTTGTTAAAAAAAATTAATGTTCTAATTAATTACATTTCAAAGTAATTTTCATGGTATTAATAATAATATTGAATTAAAATACATAGCCACCCACAGGTTATTTAGTTGTGACTCGGCAAGACAAGCTACGCAATATCCAATCACGTTGGTCAGTGTACCCAGAAAAAAATACATAATTCATTATATTACATCAGAGTCAGAGTGCCTATCTTATGTATACTATCTTTCATTGGTAGATATTGAACCGTGCTTGACAGGCAAGGCACAGCGACGTCGTCTAATCAAAGCACAGAAACAAACCAAGGCAGGAGCCAGAGGGCGCCCCCCTGCAGTGGTCAATTGGGCTCCATTTCATTGCTTTACATTACAGACTATTAAACTGGTTGAGAGATTATATAATATAGGCTATAAGCTGGCTATGTAATAAGCT